>BSBK01006649.1:0-157500 GCA_027943335.1 Chamaecyparis obtusa | reverse complement strand
CATGTTACAAGAAATTGTGAAGTCTAAAGATAGGTTGCAATATTCCAATAATGTAAAGTGTATGTTCACAAATATTTCCACGGGTCTAGCACAAATCAAAAACACATAAAGCAAGAACTACCTATTGTCAAGGCTAGTATCAAAACTATTGCCCACAACTTGGTATCCTAAAGGAATACAGATGGTAAGTAATCTTGAGGTGATCTAGGAAACCGCTTGGATCAGTCCTTGCACAAACATTATGATAGTTTCGATTAAAAGGGTAGCCTCTAACTTAAGGTTTTTAGTAAACTTCATTCATGACTATCCCCCATAGTTTTGCAAGCGAAATTAAGGCCTATAGCCCTACAAGAATCCAAAAATTATAGTCTCGCAAGAAAGATTTAGACCTCTCAGCCCTATACAAGATGAATGTACTCCCCTTGTAGTCTTGTAAACAATATTGAGACCAAGATGGCCCTAAAAGCGCCCAATCAAATGTAGTCTTGCTTAGAAATATTTAGGCAACTAGGCCCTACGCATGAAGAAGCATTAGCAATAGAAAATAGCCAAGTCTCCCCTCTCTTTGGATTGAAGGAAGCTTTTGATTATAGTGGGATGGAGTAGTCGAGTTCACTTGTTCTCCACTTGGGTCATTCCCAAAAGATTGCTCTCTTGGCGGGTCCTCTAAAGGTAAATGCAATAAAGTAAAATGATAGCTAATGGAGGTCTAAATTTTTTATTTTCCAAAAGGAAACGAGCATAGTCTCCTACCATAGTATCTCCCAAGCACATCAATCACATGTTCATTTACCAAAATAAAACTAATTAAGTTGTGTGCCTATGAAAAATGATCTAATGATTGAAAAGACACACAATATCTAATAATAAAAGTGTGAAGATCTAGTTACATACCTTCAATGCATTTTTCCAAAATCTCAATTGTTATTAGTCTTAGCAATGCAATTATTTTGGCAAACAAATCTTACAAAACCACAAGTTAGGGCACAAAAATATGCAAATGAAAGTAATAACCCTGGAAAACCACTTGTTGGGATATAGGAAATATCAAATACTTGCAAGAAATGCTAATGATGCATTGAACTATGTGCAAATAAAGTGTAAGCTCATCACAATTTTTATTTTTTTTGCTTTTGACCTAATCAACAAAATTCATTTTTTTTTCTATAATTTCGACCCCAAAAATAGAAATGCAAAGAAGACACCCCTATTAAAAATCTGAGAGCTTTCGAAAAATGTAAAAATTTTAGAAATATCCCTTAATTTGTGCCCTAAAGACCCATTTTACCAAAACAGACCAATTTTTAATAACACAAAGAAGTAACCCCTTGTAGAATTCTGAGACCTTTCCAAAAATGTAAGTTTTTTTTTGAAAAATATGATGATTTGCGATCATAAATTAAATTTCATGAAAACTCAATAAATAATTATAACTCATGGAAAAATTATCAGAAAAAGATGATTTTCGAACTCAGGCACATTTTGTCCATCCCCAACCTACCAAAAAAATTTCAAATCAAACTCCAAGCCATTTTTGAGATATGAACAAATCTTTCAAAAACCTAGGTTTTTTTCCTTCAACTTAACATGCACAAGGGTTAGCATTAAAATCAAAGTGAGTATCCAAAAATTTGTGGGTTTGCCCCATGATGGGCGCCAAAAAAATGTGTACCAAATAGTGAGGTCACTTCTATAAACTATTACACTTGAGGGAATCCATGAAAAAAGAGATCTCAAGAAGTGGCTTATAGCTTCCTATCCATGATGTGCAAGAACCATGTAGATATTATGAATGGTGGCTCTCAAATGAACCTTAAATAAAGACCCTTGCAACGTGCACCATAGAATGAAAGATTCAAATGATAATGCAAAGTAGATCTAAGATGAAATGCAACATCTAAGCTAAAATGATATGTAATAATGCAAGAAAAGTAGATCTAAGATAAGATGCAAGATATAAGCTAAAATGAAAGTATATCTAAGATGAGATGCAAGATATAAGCTAAAATGATATGCAAGAATGCAAGAAAAGTAGATCTAAGATGAGATGGATTAAGCTAAATGCAAGAAAGAAAATGGCAATGATTATGCAATGCTTCAATATGAAAGATCTAAGAATGCCATAGCTCCAAGATGCCAAGATTGCAAGACTCCAAGATTCCAAGATTGCAAGATTCCAAGACTCCAAGATGCTAAGATGCCAAGACTCCAAGAACTTGCAATAAGATTTCAAGATCTGAAGAAGCTAAGAATGCTACAAGGATGAGATAATGCAAGAGATGGGATCTCAAGAATGAGGAGAGAGACTCATTTTAAATGAATTTATAAATGAACAAACAATCAAGATTAAGAGGTAAAAGGAAATGAGAAATGGTGAAGATTAAATCTTAGTTGATCCATGTGCTCAAGATTCTCAAGAGGCAAAATCAATGGACATGATTAAGAGGCAAAATAATGATTGATTGAGATAAAGAGGCGAAAGCCTTTTTCAAAAGTCAAAAGATTCCATCTCATTGGAAAGTAAACTTTTATTTTTATTTTTTATTTTTAATTTATTATTCTTAGCAAGGTGGTTTCCATTATTTAATTAAAATGGGTTTTTATTTAATTAAAAGGGGACATGTTCTTTTAATTAAATGTGTATTAGGATAAAGTGATTTTATTATTTAATTAAGATTTTTTAATTAATTAAAAGGGAGCATGTTTTCTTAATTAAATAAATCTTAGGATAAAGTGATCAAACTTTAAGATATAATCAAATAAATGATAAAATGAAGATTTGATCAAGAAATAAGCAATTAAATAAATATGAAAAATTGATTAAGCACAAGATTAAGTCTAGTATTTAAATTTTAATGTTAGAGTGAGGCTCAAAGTTTACTGGACCATTTTTGGGTGATTACAAAAGTAACCATCATTGAAATATTCTTAAAAATTAAATTTGAATGGAAATAAACAACTACTTGTATTGTAGAATCCCAAGCAACTATTAATAGAGATCGAGCTTTATGACGAAGACTAAAGTCAGACAAAACTTTAAATGAACTTAACTTTGTATGCTAATTGGAGGGGATGAAAGACTCTTGGTAGGCAAAGGAAAGGTGAAAAATGAAGATAAAATGTTAAGTGTGGAAGTCTTTTGGGACATGGAGGAATCTAGAAATTTTCTTGTGAAAGGAACAAAACAAAAACTTGGGGAAAGGATTTGGTATAGAGAGTTGGAAATAGAAACACGTCATGAATTTCTAGGTTCCATCTTTGAGTTTCCTTTTAGCATTACAATTTGTTGTTAGAATTATTTTGTTTGCAATTTTCTTTGATATTTATACTGGTTAAATTATCTAGGTTGTGTTTTCAATTGTTAATATAGATGGGTGCTTTATTTTCTAGAAATATCATCAATATTCCAAAAACTCTTTTTTATTAAAACATTGGATCTCTCTCTATGTGGAATGAATTATAGTTCCCTGAAAACTATGCTAACCTTAGATTTGGAATGGAATGGTTAAGCTTAAATAAAATATCTCTTTTGAAAAAAACATATCAAGGCTAGGAGCTCATTTTGCATTTGGGAAAATCAAAACCTTAGGATAATCTTTTGAATCTTGCATTTTGTAATGTAGTTCCTCAAAAAAATCCTTGGGTTAACATTTTTTTTACCTTGCATGAAGTTTTTCTTTTAAAAATCTTGAATTGAGTCCAACGTGAACAAAATGTCTCTATTCTTGCGTGAGTTCTAGTTTAATATTTTTGTGATGACTATAGAAAACTCCTTAAGGAATTTGTTAACAAAATAGAGATATCTTATTGATTGTGTTTGGAAAAGATGTTTGGACTTCATTTTTTTATAAATCTTTGAATAACAATGGGTAATTGCCAGATTTTTAGTTTGACCGGTAGCTGTGTTTTACTTATTTGAGGTTTTAGTGGCTTGGAATTTATTTTTCTTTATTTATTTCATTTTTACTTATGAATCGGGTCCTATCTTTTCAACTTTCAATTCCTTGTTAAACTGTAATATGAAATGGTATATAGAGTACACAATCTTTAGGAAACAACATAAATTATGTTTGGGCTTGGTTTGCATTTTAGGAAAAATCACATCTTAGGAAATCTTTTATTTTCTTTCGACTTGAACAATGAACTTTTCTTAAAAGACGTAGGTAGATAGTTTGTTTTATGTCTCCTTGTATCGTTTTCTCCTTGATTGTGATGTTTGTAGTATTTGAAAAGTATAACACTTTTTTTTAGTTATGTTGTTGTGGCTATTTAAGTTTTCCCTCTTCTCGTTCTAAATGGTAAAGGCTTTATATGGATAACTCCTTCTATCTTTTTTCTTGTAGTTCTTATTCGTTTATTTACCAACAACTTATAATCATAAGTATAGACATCAAATAATGGACATTAGAAGTTCTCCAGATTTTGACAATACAATTGGAAATCAATTTGAATTTATAAAGAAAGTTTTTTATTTTATTTAACTCCAAACTTGCGTATGCACATCAATATTTAAACAACAACACTATGAACTAGAAAATCACACTTGGTTGTTAGAGATAAAACACCTCTTTGAATTAGGTATTTTTGTTTTGTTTTTTAAGGTGAAACTAGTTAAGAAACTATGATTAAACCCTTTCACTGCTTAGTAAAATGGTGTTTATTTTTCCATGAATTCTCAAGTTTGAATGAATGGATATTATTTAGAAGTAAATTTATTTCCTTACTGACATTCACAAATGTATTCATTATACCATTAAGTGGATGTAAAATAAGAGAATGTGGTATGATTGAGTGTTGTCTTCTTACCTATCAAATAGGGAAATTAGCCTAATCAATTTTTTGTTTAGATGAGATGTTTGACTATGGAGATAAATTGGAAATGGTAGCTACTAGACAACATATGTCATTATCTAAGCCTGTTTCCAGCTATTTTTGTTTGAAAGTATTTAGTAGTAATACTTGTGACTGCCATGTGATGGTTTAGTTATGTTTATTATTATTTTTTAATTAATGGAAAGTTTTAGGAGAGGGTGTTGAATGTGTAATAGCCAAGAAAGGGTGAAAATAATTTTCTTTTACTTGCCAACATAAATTTGCTATTTATTTGCTTTGGCCAAAGCTATGATTGCACATGTTTTTTTAAATGTGTTGATTTATGTTTTATCTTCCTTCCATATATGTTATTAGTTCTACTTAGACATATGTGAAAAGTAGTTTGAGTTGCACCAGATTCCTTGCAATCCACTAGCTCTAGGTTGCTAGACTTCTCGGGCAAGGTCGATGCACTCTCATTTTAGGATGAGCCCCGAGGGAGCTAACCACTCTGTGGTTTGGCAGAAAATATTCCTGAGCCACACCCCTATCTCAAAATTTGCAGATGGACGGGTGTCTGATGGCTTAGGAGACATGGATATGCAGATGGATAGTTGTCTGAGGCATTTTGGAAACATGTTTCATTTTGGCCTTCATGGTCTTGTACTTGATGTATATTGTACTTTCATGATGTAGCGATGCATGAAAAGTTGGTCGACATCCTTTATTGTTTTTGATACTTTCAGTGTATATGGATAGACTTTGTATGTTCGATAGTATGGTCGACTTCACATGTTTGTATTTTTAGACTAGGTCATTGATTTATCATTCGACAGTTTGGGTAAAATCATTGTATTTATCTTTATGAATGAAATGAAAATTTTATTGACTAGTCTATTGGATGAAATCAACTTTGTCGAGCTTCTTTACAACTTTTCCAAGTTTTGCGCTCTTTGATGACATGGCTTTATTGAGAGAAATTTGGTCTTTACAAAATCAAAAACCTCTTCCAATTACGATATTATTTTAACATACGTTGCAAGTTAATGGAACTTTAAAAGTGGCCAACACATTCTCTAATCCATTTTATGTGTTTTATCCAAAATGCAATTACAAATTTGGCAACTATAACACACTTGAAGGAAAATCACCCACTTTGTTAGATATGATGAAGAAGTCAACTATATCTATTCATATCTTAAACCATTTTAACAATTGACAACAAACAAATAATGCATTATTTGTTGAAAACTTTACTATTTAGTTGTTGTTGTCTACTATACAAAATGTTACATATACAAATTACATTAAAAATAAATCAACTCATTTTTATACTATGTGTCTTTTCTATAAAAGAACACTACACAATGAACTAGAACAATGTTATACCAATGTTAGTTCTGTTAGGCAATAATCAACTCATCCTATGAAAATATATTTACAATATCTTTCATTCACTTAGATTACTACATATATATTTTTGCTTTTTACAATTGTTTGCATAATCAAATAATATTTTATGACAACTAGATAGAAACTTTGTAGGGGAGCAAGTAGGACACAAATAGAAACAATGATGGATATCTATTATTTGAATTACCACTATTAATTATGTCAAACTTTGTGATATAAATTCAACATTTGTGTTCACAATTTCTTGTGAGACCAATGATAAAGTTTAGTTGCATAATTACTTATCCTACTTTGCTTCATTTTCTAATGCAATGTTTCTATAAATTACTTAGATTTATAAAATTATTTATATAAGCTTTCAATTTCAATGGCTCTTTTCATCAATTGGTAAAAACTTATTTTTTCTTGACTATGTTTGTCTTCGACATTGTTCTAAAACTTGATCTAGTATGTCCACCAAATGCCTTCATATTTGCTACTATATTTGGCAATCTAAAATTGATTGTTATAAAAATTGATTGATCCAAATTGAAGATGTAAAATTTACAACTTTACTGAACCTTAATTTGTTTCTATTTCATGGTTATTTTTGGGAAGGATTTATGTAACTTGAATGTTCATAATGATTGTCTAAATTAATATTTAGTATATACTCTATATTTTAGTTTTATAAAATATAAAAAAATTTATCTACATTAAAAAATGTTAATTGATTTTAAATCATTTTACTTTATCATAATTAATACAAAATAATAAAACTTTCTATAAGTAATTTTTTGCATTATTTGTTATGACATAATAAGTAACCTGAAAAATAGTAACTAATTGATTAAAAGATTTCTAGATAAACCAATCATTAAGAAGAACAATTCTTTGTTTACTAAGTTTGACTACAAACATTACATTTCACAAATACACTTAAATATTATAATAACCAAATAATACACAATATCAAATAGATCTCTTGTTATCTAATACTAGCACTTGCACCAAGGTGCAATGGTTACGCGATAGCAAGATATACTATAAATATTATACCAATAAAATATAATGATTTTTTTTCTAACAAAATCATTTACTATTTTACATACAATTATACTATTTAAATGTTATTTATTAATTTTTAAATTTTTTTCTTACATATAATATATTTTAAAATAAATTATTATCATTTAAAATTTTTCTTTAAAATACTGATAAGTTTTTAAAAATGCAACTTCAATGATATACCTACATTCATTTACTAATTATTTACAATTTTGATGTGTGCTAGTTAAAATAAGACTTATTACCTTTGGTAAGTACACATAAATGTCAAGTTACTATGTACAGTTTCATTCAGAGATCAAATGATCAATATTTTATTTGAAGTGTAGAGTTAAGGCAACCATGTAACAAAACACTTCTCCATTGAATCAATCTCTTGGATAAGAACTTGCAAAAAAGGCACTAGACCTATGACTTCCCAACATCTCTACTTTCTTGCATAGAAAGTGATGCTAGGTCCTACAAAATCTTCTTCCCTCAAATTTAATCCTCTTCACTTAGTTTTACAAAGATGAAGATATTCAACCATAAAACACAGTTACCTTGACAACGGTAAATGGGCAATGTGACTTGAGATGAAACATAAGGAGTTGAAGGATGAGCAGAGAAAATTCTCTCTTCACTTCATTCTCCTTATATCTGACTCAAACAATACCATAACAATATTTTTTTTGTTCACAAGACTGTACAAACTTGATTCAGGAGGGAGTAGTAAACTTGTGAGACTAATCCCTATCAATTGACTAGGAATTCAAATAGAACAACTAATGGATGATCTTAGAAGACAAGAAAAACATTTGCTTATTGGTTTGTGGCTTCTAGATTTGGGTTGTGTAGCACTTTTTTTCATCAACACTATAGATCACACTCCATGGTCCATCATCAGGATGAGAGCTAGAAATGAGAGAATGAAAGAATGTAGTAGATTAGGGAGACCAAAAATAGAGAGGGAGAGGAACAAGGAGAGGAAGGTCAATAGAAAGCTTAAAAAAAAGAAAGAAAAAAGGAAAAGAAACAGAAAAATTAGAAAGGGACAAAAAGAAAAACTAAAAGAAGAAAATTAGAAAAAGTTGTGTGTGTGTGTGTGTGTGTGTGTGTGTGTGAGAGAGAGAGAGAGAGAGAGAGAGAGAGAGAGAGAGAGAGTAAAAAATAATAATATGTTACAAAAGAGAAATTAAAAATAACTATAAAAAAGAAGAGTAATAAACTAATAACAAAAAGAAAAAAAAATGAAAAAAAATCCAGAGAAAGACACATGCACATGCACACTGTGTGTGTGTGTGTGAACAAAGAACAAAAATAGAAAAACAATGACAAGATAAACACAAAGAAACACGGAGAAATAGGCAAAAACATTTGCAAAAGAGAAATACCTTCGAAAAGACCAAGGACTAAAAAATGAAGAACACCAAGAACCAAAGGACTAAAGGAGAAGACAATAAACCAAAAACAACAAAGAACCAAAGGACTATGAAACAACCAAGACCAAAAGAAAGACCAAGAGAACAAGAGTGGAAAAAATGATGCAATAAATGGGGGAGGGGCTAGCAAGGAAATGGAGGAAAGGATGAAACCTAGGGGAGAGAGGGGGAAAGGGGGGACGAGGGTGGAGGGTAGAGGGATGAAACCCAGGTTGAATGAGAGAAGGGGAGGGGGAGTTGGAGGGAGGATGGGGTTGGTTGCGAAGGTGGGAACTAACACCGGGTGTTAGGAGAAGCTAATATTCCAACCACCATCATAGTTAAGTTTGGATGAATGATTGGAGATTTGGATAGCTTATAGAAGTTTCCTTTAGAAGAAATTATCTTCAGTGACCAGAACTTGGATGTCTTCAACGGGAATGTGATACTTAGTAAATACCTGCCAAAATAGAATCTTTAGGATCTTTGGGTGAGGGGAGGTGCTATCTCAAAGTACATTGAAGGCCCTTTTTTTAGGAGAATCTTGGCAATTTTGTTTGATAGGTCTTCAATGTAGAGATAGCCCAACGCATATTCAAATCCACACTTGACAAGTGTTAAAACAGGTGATCTCACATATGAATTTATCTTATGACTAGTTTGACCGGGAGGAACCAACAATAATATTCAATCCTTCTGACACATGAAATTTTTTACAAGTTGGATATAATGTTGATTAGTGCATCCAATAGGCAACCAAATGCAAATCCCTGGCAAATTTGATAGAAGACATACACTAGAGTAGCATACAAATCCTAATGACTCATATCGAATAATAAGTTGGATAAAATACTAATCCGTAGATACAAACCAACTGACAAACCCAAATGCAAGCTCAAACCCCAGTGACTATGACATAAGACGAATCCCATACTAGTGTTGAAATTTTATAACAAAATTGCAAAACAACCATTCAAATTGTATGTTTTTGGGAGCTCAACTCTCCTTTCTTTGTAATAGCATAAGGGAAGGCCAAACTTTTAATTGTCATTACTATTGTTGCAGAAGCACCTAGAGCACAAAGGTGGATCAGAAGGTCATATATCATGAAATGTGTCATTTAATTCATATTTGCATTTGTAAAGTTATTTTGAGTCCATTTGAAACAATTTGTAAGGCTTTGAGAGCCAAATATGTCAAAGTGTCCTGGAAGTCTTAGTTATGGACCTAAGTTGGTCTAATGGGAAAAATGTTACAAATACACCCTTGGAGGGATAAATATGTGGTAAAAAGTTCATTAATAATCTATTATGACATGTTTGGAAGGTTGTGAGGTCAATTTGTTCAAAATGTAAAAATTGCTCAAAAGGTGTAAATGTGCAATGTTACAAAATTGTAATTTTGCAACATTTACACAAATTGATGTCTTGGTTGGTTCAAAAGGAAGTTGAACGGTTGTAACTATCAAAGGGCCTTTAAATTTTATGAAATGGTCGAATTTGGTATGGTGTGGTTAGTTTGAAGAAAGGGTTTGAAGGTATTCTTTCTATACCTCTGATTGTCACCCATGTTGCAGTTTAATGAGGACAGTCAAGAAGATTCATGCCTCCAAAATCATTGGATATCCATGAAGAAATGAAGGAAGGGTGAAGATAGTGAAAGAAAACCATCAGATAGTTATTGTAATGTATTTCTATTGATAGATAAATAAAGAGCTTTAATGTTTGGAATGCAATATTGATGATAGTTGCAAAAAAATAACCATTTCATGATATTATTGTGTTTTCCTCCATATGTTAATGGATTGAATGAGTCTTGATATCTATAGGGAAGTATATTATGATGAAATATCTTTCTTTTGAATCCATTATGAGGCCGTTCCATGGCCTATGATAAAAGAGTTTGCTAAATCTTTCAAGCTGCCTAAAACCCTCAAGGAAGCTTACCCGTTTTGGTAGAAAGGCAATAATTTTCATTTGCAGTGTTGGATCGACTTATAAATCGGGGATTATATTTGTAGGTAAACAATATACAAAATGACCGGAGTGATTTTGAAAATTTACAGACAAGTAAAAGTTATTAATGACTGATCATGGCAGTTATTCATGACCAGAATACAGTGGTTTTCTTGTTTGGACTGAGTTTTGCATGATGTTAATTGTTATTCACATGGAATGAATTCAAATGGTATATGAATGTTGGATAGTGAAAATGAAATTTATTCATTCTCTTTACTAAGCATTTGAGATGTGTTTATGTTGGTTTGAAGGGACTAAACCAGTAGTTGCAGTCTAACTGTTTAATACATGACAGTTACAATTAGTGGAAAGATTGATTTATGAAGCAATAGGCTGGGATGTTATGTGGAATCTAGAATGATTATTATGATAGGATTATGCCTCTATTATGTTGTCAATATGATAGAATGGAGGTTGGATTAGTATGATCCCAGGGGATTGAAAGTATCCCCATGATGCTCCGCATCAACTATCAAGCAAACAAGCTATCAATCCAGCCTACAATTTTGGGAAAACTTAAGAGCAAAAGGCCTGCAAATATTTTGAGTCTTCAACAAAACAGGGGAAAGAAGTAGAAATCTACAATCTACCATCTGGTGAAAGGATCTAGTGGTTGGATTTGTGTACACTGTATGTAAAGATGAAGCAACAACAACTATTGTTTCAATGAAATCGAGATACTCTTGACTGGTAGAGCTCTAGGCGGCCTTTAGTCTCTGGAAGAAGTTTGTCTAGTGTAGGATCTTGCACCAGATAGGGATGCTTAGATGCCCATTCAAGGGAAAACAAGGCCTATGCTTTGGCAAAAGCTTCATTATCTCCAACATGGAGAACCAAGTAGCAGAGCAGAATGAGAGCAGGAACTTGAGAACCTGAAACTCTAGAATCCTCAAAAATAGACAAGCTGGATCAAAAAAAACTCTAAGTTCTCTTTGAGAGATGGTTTAGTGAATTATTTTTTGTGCAGAATTTATAGGAATATTGAGAAGAAGGCGGCAGAAGAGTAATCATTATTCATTGAACAAGTTAATCACTTCCCAAGTTTTCGCAGGTGAGCACCCAAAATAGAATGATTGTCGTCAATCTTATAGAGAGGCATATTTATAGTTTTGTCTACCGCAATGTTCTGAGATAATAATGATCAGGAATGCCTCACAAACCAATCTTAAATAGACATTTGTTTTCTTAATGCGCTGAAGATGTTTTAGGCTGCCGTCGACATGTTTCAGGCTCGGGAAATTTTTTTCCGTATCAGACTTTTCGGGTGACATTTTCCAGTGGGCGATGCCCACAATAAAAAGCCTATCGGCTTAAATAATTATTATTATTGTAAACAGGTTTTCAGTGAACCAAATAGTAAAGTGCTGTCTGGCATTAACTGTGTAGCGATCGAAACTGAAAGTGTGGGGATTCTCAGGCAGGATGAATCTGACTGGTAAAAATGTTCTGCTCACAAGTAATGGAGACGAGGTTTCCTTTAACTTAGCCCTCAATTTGTGCAAGACTGGCTGCAGGTTAGATTTTCATTTTTAAAATCTCAAAACCCTAAATTCAAAATTCCAAAACGAGAATTTCTATAAGTTTTGGAGCATATTTTCATTTCTTTTGTATAAGTTAATGGCAGACTTGTGCTGGCTGGCAATGGCTCCGAATTTAACAACAGTGCGGAGCGTCTCAAGAATTATGTCAACGACAGCATAGTTGGTGTTGCTGAGCTTGATATGAATAGCACTGAATCGGTAGTCGATGAAGCAATTAACAAAGGATGGCGAAGTCTCGGTCACATTGATGCTTTAGTCAATTGCTACGCTTACGAAGGTATGTCCTTTTTTTATCTTGATTTTACTTGATTCGTGGTTCGAAATTTGGATTAAAGAAGACATATGAAATGATTGAATTTGGCTTGTTGCATTTCGTATTGGCATGCCATCTCCCTTGGATCATGCAACATATTTTCAGATTAGGAATTGGCAATTTCTTGCTTTTGTTCGATTCATGGTTTGATGGAGGCAATTAAAGAAGAAATATGAAATGACCGACTTAGGCTTGTTGCACTCTGTTATTGGCATACCATCTTCCCTGGCACTATGCAACAGAGGTTTAGGTTAGGAATACCAATTTTTTTTGCTTGATTTTTTAATTTCATGAATTTTGGAGGGTGAATTGAAGATTTTTTTTGAAATGTCCGACTTAGGTTTGTTGCATTCCTCATTGTCATGTCATCCCTGTGGACCAGGCAACAAAATTTTAGTTATCGAATGCTATACAATGTTTTAGCAGGCAATCTTCTTTTTTTTATTACAACCATTAAGGTTGAATTTTGCTGAGTCTTAAAAGTTATCAGGATATTGTTCAGGCGTCTATCCCAGAAATGCATTGCTGGATGCCATGAACCTTGGTCTCAAGTCAGTTGAATCTAAAATCTCTTGTTTCTTCATCTTTGCAAAGATGATATTTTTTAAAATATGCTGAAAGGTGACGGATCGATGGGGATCAACCGTGTTACATCTGACCCGGTCTTAATCTTATGGTGTATGCCTTGTTTGAGACTTTGAGTTACCATGGATTTGTGGACTATGCAAGCCCAACTTTTTGTTCCGCATACTGGATTTGTAATCTCATTATTTCACAGAGCAGCGCTTGTACAAAATATAGCAACTTAATTTCTCTGTAGCTGGAATCATTAATTTTGCTATACTTAATGTTTGGCTGTTCAATGATCACGATCGTCGAGAGTGTCATTTTTGTGTCTTCACTTGGGCCAAGTGCTGACTAGCTTTAGGTTATTAGTGGTTCTTGGCCTGGTATCTTTTTACATCTTGCAAAATTCTGTTTGCTAGGCATGAATTACACAATGTTTCCTTGAAACAGGGTTGAACAGAGATTAGGTTCTAGCTGTTTTTCAACTCGTCAATGGGCATCAATATGGCCTGGTTTTGTATTGTGCAACCTGAAACAGGGAAACAGTTTCTGAAGCTGTAACGAGTTTTAGAAATTTTCTACTTTCAAAATTTTGGGAAAATTTAGTAGAAGAAAAAAAATGTTCTGAACAAATAAAGCAATACATGAAAAGAAAAGAGTGGAAATGTATTACTAATACCAATATTATTGAAAATCCAATCATTAACAATTAAGACTGAACTAGGTCAGGATCTAGACAATGTGGCCATAAAATAAGTAAAACGTCAGTATCATTAAGATTAAACATAACTACACATTTGATAGCCAAAGTCTCGAAGTCAAAATGTGCAGGATAGAAATTATTAATTTATTACGCATGACATGGAATAATGTAATAAAATAGTGAAGTAACATTTTAATGTTAACTTAATAGATGCTAGTTTTTAGTTAGTTATTAGTTATGTGTTAGTTGGCAGTTAGGAGTCTGTGTAATTAAAAAAAAGAAAGGTCTATAAAGCTATAGAATATAATGATGTAAATGTTGAAGATGAATGACTAAACAGTTAACTTTGTGATGGAGAGGTTTTCTGGACCTCTCTGTTTGCCTACCTACCATTCACTTGTCTTTCCTTGCCCAAAGTGGTGCATACAACAGCCAGGTAGTTCAGACCATGTGCAATTTCTTTTAGCATTCATCATCCATCTGCATTTGGTTTCTCTCCTGTCTCCGCCTTGTTCATTTTCACTACATTTTATTCAGTTTCATATTAAAAAAAGAACAAAAAAACACCTATTCATTTAAAGTTGCAGAATTCTAAGGTGTTGCAGAAAAGTGCAGGAGGTTAAGGTGGTTTAGAATTTTTTTTTTTAAATCTTTCACCTATGACATTTGGTTTGTTTCAAGATTGGTATGTATTTATTGTGTTTCTCTTGGATGGATAGTCAGGTTGTGCAAAGGAGGAATCATGTTCTCATTAGGTGCCATTCTATTGTTGGTACATTGTGCCAATTTTTAAATGGCAGCTTAACATAATCTCATTAAAATTGTGATATTTTTCACATTTTATACAAAATTTAGAAATTCAATTTTTTTTGGAATGCTAATGAAGAGGACAAACCTCATAGCCCTGTTGCGAGGTTTTCACACCATTGCCCCATTGCAAATGGGGACCCCCTCTTTTCGCTTTGAGTTGTGAGTAGTCTTAGTGGTAGTATGGCAAAATTTGGAGGTCTTAACAACATGTCAAGGTCTTAGAGTGGTCTTGGGTGCGAGTCAAGGTATAGGAGGGGATGAAAGGTTTTTAATTGCAATTTAAGTTATTAATACTTAGCCGATTTCCTCCTCAAGTTGAGAGTCTTACAACTCTTGACAAAGTGTAAAATGGTATGCAAGGCGGATATTTTATGGATTGAAGATAATCATGACAATGACCTGCAAGTACAAGCTAAAAACAAGTCGAAACTTGAAATCTGATTAAACACTTTAACATCAAGGCAAGTGAAGAAATTTGATTAACAAGTGTGCAATCAGGTATTGATCTTGCCTAGCCAATCAAGGGTTTCTGCTAGCTTTGTTAAAGAGGCCAAAGAACCCTCAAATCCTGTGAAGGCATTTTTTGCCCAACTCCATGACAAAATCTGCTCAAGAACATGAAGTTGGAGCTCAAGGACTAGTTATATTCCACCCAAGCTCATGAGCCCAACTCATAGACAATTTCCGCCCCACCCTTTGTGTAACCCAACATTAGGGCAATCTTTGATTTATGACATGGAATCTGAGCCCCATACATGGTCAAAGTCCGGAAATGTTAGTTTCATGAGCCCAAGGGGCTTGTAAAATCCGAAAGTTTCAAGAGCCCAAGAAAGGGGCAATTTCCAAAAAGAGATGTTTGGGTAATTGAAACTTGTTGAGGGATCATGTCTTTTGATTCAAGTTATCAAGATGGAATTCAAAGGACAAGTCGTGCAAATAGGATTATCAAGCCTACAAATGCAAGGGATCATCACAAACTTGAATTTCCTTCTGAAATCCATGTTCAATTGAAACATCCAACAATGTGGAGGCACCTCTATCACTTTTACAAGGGCAAGATGAAGGCTAGGTACCAGTACAAGCAAGTTGAAGACATCTCAATGAGAAGGTTCCAAGGTGAAGAACATCAAAGGATGAAAGATTGCATGAAGATGAAGCAATTTGGGAATGTGAGCCATCATAATCAATTGAAGGCTGAGAAGTGTTGAGTATCAAGAGATATTGTTAGAAATGCAAAAACTTCTTTATGATGACGGAGGCAATGAATTGACAAAGTGTACAAGATAATCATGCCGAGGTGGCGCCCACTCATCTTCTACCAATCAGAAAATTTCAATTTCACGTGTCCAAGATCATCCAATTAAATTATCACAAGTGTATATGTGGAGGGCATCTTATTTCTCTGCCTAACTTATTTTCTTATTGGTCCATAAAAATAATGTAATTTTCTCATTGGTCTACAAGGTGGTGCTTTTATGTAATTGGTCAACATTTAATCCTTGTATTTGGTAGTTGAATTAGGGCTATGTTGGATCAATTTGGACCATTGATCTTGAATCAATTTGGGCCTTTCATTGCAATTGAGCTCCCTATATAAGGCAAGGCCTTCTCATTTGTAAAGAGAGATTTGTAGAGATTGTTGCCATAATGCTACCAAAATTATTCTACTTCATTATTGTTATCATTGTGAATGTTTGTAAAATTTTGGAGTATTGCATGGTTGCTACATTTCCTCACTTAGATTAGAATTTTCATTTATGTTGAATAGGAGTAGTTGAGTAGATGAATGTAAGATATTATTGAATGGGGAATTATGATGAAACTATGTTCATACCTTTTGGTACTTGATTGCAAGTAATAGTGTAAGGTTGGCCTGAACTAATTACAAGCACTTAACTTCAATTGGAGATGTTCATTTGGATTGTGCCTTCATTGCGTATTTGAACGAGTATTTACAATATGAAAATCATCCATGCATCCTTAAAATTTTGCATCCTCTTTTGCGTAGTTGATTTGGTGAAGCAAGGACTGGTTTATTCTCACCTCACCATCAATAGTCTCCTATGTTGTAGAGTTAGCCTAGCTTTCTAAACCCATTCCTATTTGCAATTTGTTTGATTAGAAGTAATTGAAGAGCCTACATTGTTAAATCATTTGCATTTGCAAAGTTGATGTCCATTGATGGAATAGCGTAAGTCCCCTAGTGATTATCAACATACCACATCATAAATTGAGTTAAGTCCAACATTAGAAGGAATCTTGGAGTCGCCTTTATGATCTTTCTTGCAATCTTTAGCATACGTGGTGTCTTTTTTCAAGAGGGAATTATATATTATGTGTTCTATCCTTGGATACTAATTGTTTCATTCTGCATGTTGGCATAGTCACAAAACTCACATCAACAAGAGCATTTAAGAATACTATCAATATTTAATTATGAATAATAACTTCCAAATTAATTTATTTCTATCATTTTGTATTTTTTAAAGAGAACAAATAAGGATTTTGGAGCCATAAGGGTGTAATTAGCCAGTAGGCTATTCCTGGTGGGGAACTCCCCACTGGAATCCATGAGTCTCATGCTGTTACATCTTGAATTTGCACACTCAAATTGGATGCATTATTGGTAGAAATCAACATCCAAAGAGAAATTTTCATTAAAGGGGGCAAATAATAAACAAGCCAATAGTTGATGCTACAACACTAGAGGGTGTTGTTAGAAATTATCAGTGTTTCACATAGAATAATGTTAATTTATTAGTTAGTTTTTATTTAGTTATTAGTCATGTGTGGTGGTGGTTAGTAGTTTGGGTAGTTAGAAGGAAGAAAGACTTTAGAAAAAGCATACAATGTAATGATTTAAGTGTTGAAGATGATTGATTAATTTGTTGTTGTCTTCAAGCCTTGTGCTCTTTTTTGTCTCAATTTCAACAGGGCAAATGCTCAGAAGTCAGAATGCAAATACATGTTTCTTGCAATTACTAATGGTTTTTGATATAATATATATGCTTGCTTACATTTTCATATTAGCACTTTGTCTCTTAAATAATGAAATCCTTTACAGTACCCTATTTCAAATCCCCCTAGTAATGCATTACGATATAATTGTTATATTGAAGTTTACGAATATGGCTCACATGAGCAATTGGTTAGAAATAGAGTAATACTTAAATTTTTATGAGCATTAATGGAACTAATAATTAGCTCTTTATGAGCATTAATGAAACCAATACAAATCCTTTCGGAGATTTGAACTTGGGTCTCCGCAATTAGTGTTAAGTTTGAACCAGAATACATATAGATTTCAATAAACTGAAATGCAAAACACAAAAACACAAAAGAACACAGGAGACTTATCCTGGGAAAACCCTCCACTTGAGGGTGAAAAGCCCAGCCCGCAAAAGAGGATGCCTTTATTGAGTTCTCAAAACAAATACAAAAAATATCTTGCTTATGATTGAAATCTGCAACAGTCAATCAATAAGCCTGCCTACTATTTCCTTCAGATATCACACAGTCTCTAATATCGTAAACACTTTACAAATAAAAGTGATTTACAGAATAAGCATGTAGATCTACACACAGATCAAATACACACTAATCAGATGCAGTTTCAATACCACTTGCAGAGACTTATTCGTATGCAACAATAGAATCATCAAAAACTTGGCATCCATACACACAGTCAACTCTCAATACATACACAGGCAGGCAGCTCTCTATACACAACCGCAAACACAATAACCACACACCTTGAAAAACACTCCATCTTTTCTTCAATGAACTGACCTTACAAGACCATCGAAGAGATGCACATGGAAGGCATAAAGACTGCTGTTACAAATCGCCGCTGATGATAAATGCAATACGTCCGAGGAAACCCATCGTGACCTTCACAAGAAGAACCGGCAATAGACAACAAGAAAGCAACGATGCCAAGTCATTGATAACACAGCAGTTACAAAATAGACTGAAGGAGAAGGTGTAGATGTGAACCGATGCTGGTCCAACAAACTCATAACTGAAACCAACTCATGCTGCCAGCACGAACATACTTGAAATTCCGACAACTCACGATGAGGGAGAGAGTAATAGGAACATCTCGATGCCAATTAAATGAACTACACAAAGCCATCAGGGAGCTGGAACTTATCAAATAACAGAGCAGAACGAAGCATGATAAGAAGAGATTATCATCACACAAAATTTCTGAGAATCCTTATTGCAGACAATCACAGGTAATTGGTCTCGCTCGCAGCTACATAACTTCAACAATTAGAACCTAATGTTTTAACCAATTGAACTCAAAATCTTGGACAATGCATTGCATTTGGAAAAGACAACTTTGTTAAGTGTTTTTCTTATGTTTTGGGATAGAGTTTTTTTCAGATTTTGGCGTTGGCAGAGGGATGGCTATTGAAAAATTATACAAATTATATTATTTGAATTAGAAGTGGGAGAGCAAGTTGGAGTGAGGTGGTGGTATTTGGGAGTAGGGTAATCGTGGATATAGGAGAAAAGGCAAGGAGGACCAAGTATAGGATTTAGGATCATGGCAAGAAGGGGAATGTGTGAGAGGCGGGGAATAATATAAGGGCAAGTAGATTTGACGATGAAATGGCATGTGATTTTGTTTCTTTTTTGGATAAGGAAATTCAAAATCTAGAATTGTGGATTTGGGTGCTTAGGTGCTTAGATTTTGAGAGTTGGCAAAAAAGGTTGACAGGGAATCACGTGGTGGAATTCGGACGACCATGTCCAATTTGTTGCTAGACCCATGTCATACTAGAGGACACAAAATTGTGTTTGATATGTTGCAATCCCTTAGCTGGTTTGTACTTGCTCCATAGTGATATCGAGGACACCCAACATCAAAATTAGGCATATTTCAATTACCTACTTGATCATCTCTATGCAACAAACTGATGGCAAGAGTACATGGCGAGAATAATTGAGGATTTGGCTAAAGGCTTAAAATGATTTTTAGAATTGGACTCTGTTCCTTCCTTTTGAAATTGTTGTGACGAGGATAGCATGGAAGATGTAACTAAAATCCTCCTTTTAAAGTTGTTGAGGGCTTAGCAAGGTCATGGCAATTTTCTTGCCCCTCGATTAGTAAAATTGTTATATGTATAATTTGAAAAATTGAATTACTCTTTGTGTGGGGGGGGGAGGGGTTGAACTGTTGTAATTGGCTTCCTTCATTGTATATAGCTACTTTTCCTTGTACTTTAGGCACCTTTTGTAATTCTGGATGAACCTTTTCTAGCTACGGATTGGCTTTTGGAGCATGACTATTTTTGCATTGGTAGTTGAATGTCTACCATCAATAGTCATGTGGGTTAGTTTCTGAAGGCATAAGCAATTAAGTACAGGAATAGGTGTGATCAGTGTTCTAAGTTCTGGTTACTCCTTGCTAGATACTGTTTTATTGGGTTAGCCCTTGAGATAAAAAAAAAGAACAATATATTTAGCAAGTTGTCGATGGAATAGATAGAGTTTAGTCGTTACATCTATGCAAGTTATTATTGTGACAGGTTTGAAAAATTTGGCAATATAAGTTGGATAGAGATTAGTTCCTTGGCTTGATAATTATTAACTTCTCCATAATCAACTTCCTCTTGTATTTGCCGTTGTCATTATTCCTTTGCATATTGTGTACTTCCGGTATCGTTAGAGCTTCATACTCTAACTGTGAATCCATACATATCACATATGGATAGCTGCTAACACTCGACATTGAGTATTGATCCCTGTTCTTCCAATCTTGGCTGACGCTATATTCTTGACTCATTGCTTTTAGTTTTGCCTATCGATCAATTATTATCGATAGTGTTCATCGTGAATTCCATTGTCCTTTATTCTTTCTGTAACTGTATTGAAACAGAATTATTGCTGATGGTTAGTGTTTTGTCTTCATTGTCGTATCTTCTCAAGTCACCTTCTAAGTACTCTGCGACCTCTTCCTCAGTCGCATACTCCTTTATTGTAACATGATATCCTTGATCATTTATATCTTTAGAGTAGTCTTGCTTCATTAGTACTTACTGAGTCGGTACTCCTCTCTCTCATGATTGTAACCTTTAATTGATGGCTTAATCATTCTTATCAATGGCTGTTTATAAAGATATGGTTGTAATAGATCATTCCCCTATTTACTTTTTTTTAATGATCTGTCAATTAATTCTACAATTTTGTCTCTTTTAGAGACTTCACAAAATTGAAGAAGTACTAGCGATGTAAGGTCAAAGTTGGGGACATTACAAACTACACGGCAATGAATCCTCCTTTTCTTGAAGTTCAACGGTAATGCCCCTTTTAAGGTATTTCAATAATCTTGCAAAATTTTCAACTTTGGCTCACAGACATTTCATCAAACAGTTGGTGGAACATTGAATTCTTAAATATTTCTGAGTCTTAGTGCTTAAAAAAGAAAAGTAGTTACTAGTGTCTATTTTTACAAACTCTTTACATTCAAAAAAGAATGCATGGGCATTTTTGCTAAACAATTGGTGAAGAATAGGAATTGCATCAACAACTCAGAAAATAGCATGAACTTATAGTACAAAGCTTGTATCATGGATAGAATTGGATATTTTGACAATCAAGCTGTTAGAACCAACAGTACTTGAAGTAATAACACTTGATGATGCTCTTGGGCAGATTATACAGAAGTTTCACATGTGGATACTGAAGTGTCACTGCATACTTAAATGAACATTAGGTCTGAACCTAGCCTCAAACAATCACTGCAGGAAATGTATCATAATAGTCTGAGAATGTTTCCAAAATTGTTCATAGACTACTGTATACTCAAGGTGAATGTGTGGCAATGAAAATAAAGGATGTTCATCTAGAAATGAAATGTCTAACACCTCAATACTGCTGAGAACTGCTTTAAACTGTTACGCTTTAGTCTGTTATTGATAATTTATCCAAGTCTTCAAACAATCCTCAAATCCTAGAGTGAGCCCTGCATCCCAACTTATAGCAGTGAACTGTATCTGCATTCTGAGATATAGGAATAAATTGTCTCGGTCTAAATGGCCAAAATGGAAGTCTATCAGGTCTGATTTATGCTCATTGGAAGGAGTAAACTTGACAAACCTTGTTAAATAACCTGTGATCTTCTTTATTGATGAATAAATTGAATCCTCTTAATGAAAACAGCTGCTTAGAACCTGCGACTGCCCCTGTGTTTTCCCTATGCCCCTCCTTTATTCCTTTCTCAGCATCGCATGGCTCCTTTAGAACAAATAGCAAAGTCTGCACCTGGCATGAGGAACTCTAAATACTTCCATAACTTGGGCGATTCCCTTCTTGGAGTTTCCACACTCTCTAAAAGATTCCAGTGCCTACTTTAATTCCAGCACCACCTTTGTTAAGGCCGTGTCTAGTTGGAATATGCACTAAGCACTTACTAATAATATTCAATGCAGCACTCCAACTCTTATGTCGTCGTCATTCTAGCATAGATATCCAATTTAGAGTGGCCAATACAAAATGAAATTATGTTTACTTACAAATTATCTATTTTCCTACAAAACTTTATAAATTTGTTGCTTGTAGAACTCCACATGCTCCAAAAGATATGAAATATTGCACAAATTCTCTCTTTCTTTAAACAATTAGCTCAGCTATGAATCCTGTGTGAATCCACCACTATATGTTTTCTATATTCAACACAAATTGTGATTGTGGATGAACCATTCCGTATTGGCTAGGGAAGATCTTTCACTTTGGAAACGAATTTTTGTTGTAGGGTTGTTCAGCAAACCTGCTCAACCTCCAAACTTGGGTTTGATGAATATGCAAAATATAAAGAATGAGTTTTTTTTCCTTCAAAACTCCCTTTATGAGTGCTTTTTGGAATAATAATATATTACTATTTGTGTCCTCTTATTTTCCCTCCAAAAAGCAACTTTAGACTCCTTTTAAATAATTAAATATGTCATCTTTTAATTTCTATTATTTGACAATTTAATGTTTAACTATTTAATGATTTAATTACTTCCGCACATCCACCCAAGGTTGTGGAAAACATTAAAAGGGACCAAAATTGAATTTTGTCCTTGCAAAGTATTCTCTATCTCTTAGGCTAATAGCAAATTTCTCCATGAAGTTTGGAGAGCTCCGGAAATGCCAAAACTGCATCCAGATTTCTTTAACTCGCTGCAATTGTCAGAATTCCTTTATGATGAAGTTGGTGTTCTCCAAGAATTTTTGAACTTCCCAAGGAAGTTAGAATTGATTGAAAAGGGGCATTATATCAACATCATTTATATATTCTACTCACTAAATGATACAAATGCCAGCTTTTTGAAGCCATGCATCAAGCTGCAATGCAACAAGCAATGTGGCCTCTTGCACTCTTTTCATGGTCCAGTGGATGTGTTCAGGAGAATCAGTGCCTCTTTAACCCTTCCCCTAGGATTGCAAATTCTACTTGGAGTACAATTTGAAGAGATGAAGAAGGTCAAAAAATGGAGGCTGGTGATTCTAGGGGGGGCCCCACTGTCTAGCTTCTGCTTGCTTTGCTTCTGTTTGAATGGTGTAGTTCTTCTGTCCATTGAACAATGTATTCTAAGCAGTTTTTACTATTGATGTTCCTTTTTGTAAATGTACATTAATCAGTTTCTGGTGACTGTTCTAGTTTTCATTCTCTGACTTTTAAGTATTCTGGGTCTCTTCTCATCGCTTGTTTCATTTTGTGGCAACCTTACTCATCATCTGGTCCTTACAGTTTTTGATAAGGACCTAACAAAATAAAATGACATATGCGAGAAATTATGGTTGCCTTTTGTATTAATTTTATATCAATAGATCATATCATTTTGCAATTTGATAGAATTGATGTTTTTGATGTATAGATCATGCAGACCAACACAGACATTTGAGGGATCTAATTTCAAATCCATCAAATTATATAAAATGTTTTTTGTATTGAATAATAATAGGTAATGTAACACCAGCCCTTGACCTTAAGGAAGATGAATTGGACAAGATAATACGAGTTAATCTCAAGGGAACATGGCTTGTCTGCAAGGCAGTTGGTAAGCGGATGCGAGATAATGCAATTGGCGGGTCCTTTATTCTCCTTACAACAATCATTGGCTGTGAAAGAGGGCTTTACCCAGGAGCTTCTGCTTATGGTGCTTGTTTGGCTGGAGTAAATCATCTTGCAAGGGTAAGTATGCCAATTTGCTTCGTCTGTTCTTAGTATCACAGTATGCCAATTTGCTTTGTCTGTTCTTAGTATCACAGTGTCCTTGTGTTCTTTGCTTTGATAAAAACATTAAGTCCTCCGGGGATTAAATCTCTAATTCTTTGTACAAGCATTTGGAAATATGTCTCCTTGCAATGTTGAACCTGATCACTGAATAAAAGAATAATTTAGAATCTCTCTAGATGATGAGTAATATTTAAAAATTGTTTAGTTAATTATTACGATAGAAAGTGATCTGAGGAATGCCTGAAAATTTATCACCTTATGAAAAAATACCTTAAAACAGTTTTGCTTACCACTTTGTTTGTTACTCTCTTTGCATCTTGATTTTGCATGAGTTTCAAATCTATCCTCTATAATTTGATTCTCAACAAATAAATTTAAAGAAACTGTGACACTAAACAATTGATTAAATATTTTCGTAAAGTTTTGGAAATCTACTAATCCTGGTTGCAAATGGTTAGTCTAGTTGGTCATGGCACTAAATAAGGATGTGGTTTCTATTGACGACTCTGGGATTTGTGAAGAGATTGCAAGTATGTTTCTTGTTTAAATATACTAAATCTAATAGTGATGTGGAGTCATAAAAGATAGTGGGTTGAGCCAAAAATACAAACTTTTTCTTTGTCCTGCGAATCCTGTATGCGATTTCCATTTCCAAATTTCCTTTATTTTTCTAAGCTTGGGAGGCAGGGCCAACTGTCACGAAAATCAGAGATCAATTTTAATAAAAGTTCTTCCTCCGAATTATCTTAGCCTACATTGACCTTTAGAGAAGCAATTACCTTGTAATCCACAAGGTTCAGTTCCCACGTCACCATAAAGAAACAATTATCTTTTGAAAACTTGATATGGATGGGCCTGTCTGGGGTAAGAATTGGTACTTCAGTTGTTTATTTAATTTTGTTTTTATTATTTGTACAATTGAGTCAATACATTGAGCAATTGTAAGATGCTATGCTGGTTTTACCACAAAGCCTTTTGCACCTTATAACAAAAAGTTGGTGTGAATGTAAGGATTCTTTGTTTGCAGGTTTGAGTGCAGATGACTTGCATCGATTATCACATATAATCCAATAAGTTGATTTTAAGCAGGAATAAATGATTAAAGCTATGACAATCATTAACAACTGTAATGCATACAGCAAGAAATGATACCATTAGTTTCAATTCAACATATTGCTGTATTTAGTTTTAGATTACAAACTTGAACCATACAAATATCTTCTCTTTACTGACTGAGTATTTATTAAGGAAATGCATTGATCCAATCTTGTTTGTCACATCTCCTGAACCTTCCATACATAGTTCAGTTCTGCATTTACATTTTAAATCACCCAGAAATTAACAGCAGCAGCCCAAAAGTCTAACATACTGTCACGTCCCTCTCTGTTTGCTACGATACCATTTTTTTTATAATCTGATTGTGATTCGTCTGGTGAATAGAATTAAGGGAATGTTGAAACTAAATGTAGCAAAATATACTCTCCAACCAAAATTTGTGGAAGATGTGGCATAAAATAAATAATAACTAACTGCAAGTCACCAACCATCTAAAACTACTCAAACAGTCATGATAGTCAGTTATTGGATGCACAGAAAAAGTAGAATCTTCCACATCTGCATTAATATAGAAACCAAATAGGAATAAAACAAGACAAAGACCAAGAAGGCCTTAACCCGCGAGGCTGTAAAGAGAGAGAGAGGACTGGGGGATAACTGCACTTTAATGAGAGATAATCCTCCACGTTCCAACCTAACTCCACATCTGTAATGTCCCCTGATAGGTTAGACATAATTATTACATATTTAATTCGGATTCTACATTGCATGTCCTAGATACAATAATTCAAGCTAGGATAATAATCATCAACTTATTTAATCAGGTCAATTTATCTATATGTAACATCAATATCCCTATATCCAATCTCATTGCTATTCTGCTTACTGACAGAAGGAGTAGGTGTTATCCAAGTTGCCTAGATACCAACTGTGATGGGCTCCCTCAAAGTTTACAGGCTCATGCCCGTATCCCATCTTGGGACTATGCCCTCAAGGCTTCCGGGATGCTGATCCCTACCCTATCTTGGGACAGATAGCCATTGCTTGGATTTATACAAGCCCCTCCTTGGTAAGATCACAGACTTCCCTTCTATAAGTCAAATAGTAATAGGATTGGGATATAATTTCTGTATACAATTTTATATATATATATCATGGATAGGAGTTTCAGGTCTCTATACATACCTAGTATAGAGTTATATATTTAAACACTATAGCTTGTGCTTGTGATATCCATATATATATATATATATATATATATATATATATATATATATATATATATATATTTGTAAGTTCGATATCATATCATAATATATATATAGCCTCATTTATAATAGCATTCAAACATAATGTTCCCCAATATTAATTCTAACATACCTATTTGCTACCCAAGTTACTTGCAAACAATATAATATGGTGCAATTAGTTTCTGGATTCGATTGTGTAAGTTTTTTTAGCATCGACGTTTCGGATCACACTCCGTGATCCATCATCAGGAATAGAGAGTGAAGAATGAAAAATAAAACTTACACAATCGAATCCAGAAACTAATTGCATCATAATGGATTGTGGAATTCTGATGTTTTTAGTATAATATGGTTTAATGGCTCTAATGAGCACCTCTTGCGAATGATGGACACTAATAGTTTCTCTTTTCTGATATTCTTCTGGTGATTAGAATACGTTATAGGATTATTTTATATTGGTTGCAACCAGATTCTATTTACTATCCATATACTAAGCGATCTCCAAGGTATTATGGAGAGAGATTTATTGGTCCTCCCATAGTTCAAAATATTGTTATCGGCAACTTATCGCCGAGGGCAAAAAAAAAAATATCGGGATATATCGGAGATAAGTCGGGAACTTATCAGCGAACTTCTCAGGAACTTAAAAAATGGCTTAAATTTAATTAGAAATGCATTTTTTTTGCAAAATTCAATAAGGAGATTCATCTAATGAGTTAGTAAATGAGTAAACAAACCAAACAAGCTGATCTAGATATATATAAATGCAAATATGTATCAAAATTGCATCCTCATGTGGAATGCTGATGGTTGGTAGCCATAGTTTGATAGTCTGAACTCTGAAGAAAACTAAAAACAGCAAATTGTCTTTGTAAAACTATAAGCAAATACATATGCCAAGTACAATATCAAACTAGTCTACATCTTCCTCTTCCCCTTCCCAGTAGCTCTAGCAAAAACTACGGAAGTGGGAGGGGGTCTAGCCCTAGTAGTCTGTTGTGGCTGTGCCACCTCCCTCTGTACAACTGGCTGTGACTGGACCTCCACCCTAGACGTAGATGGTGCTGACACTGGCAATGATTCCTCATCTTTTGTATCCTCCTCACTCTCACTGCTCTCATGATCATCCTCTTGAATGTTATCCAATCCTGCTGTGAATCCATCCTCCTCCATAGCCTACCTCTCCAAATCATAGATGTCATCGTCTGTGAACAATGGAGGCTGCTCCTGTGATGTCCAATCACAGTACGGATCTATGTCATCCAAATCAAGTGGCCCTGCTGGTGGTAACTCTACCTTTCTTATGCGCAACTTAAGGTTATAGTGCACATAAACAGAAATTGTAGCTAAAGTAAATAGAAATCATAGGATCGTAATGAGTCAAATCATAGAATGTATGTAAGATGAAGATCCATAAGACATCAAATCATAAATGTATGTAAGATGAAGATCCATGAAACATATGTCTATCAGTATTTGTAAGATCCATAAAACTAAATCGTTTCATAGTATGAATCTGTGATGCTTGATCATTGATCAAAGCCAAATGTCAAAGTCTTCATAACTAGATCTTAGGTAGTCTTTGTTGGTGGCTGTTTTCAAGTCCCTAGGTCCGGCAAATGAGGTTTGAATGATTTTGGCCTGTTGGGAAGCCATGTCTGTATGGGATTTGGGCGAGAGCTAAGCTAAGTTTGTCATAGAGATGGGGTCGAAACCAAGTGATTTGTGACAAAACGAGTTAAAACCCTTTGAGAATCCTTTTGCCAGCTTCAGTTTGACCTTAGAAAGCCATGATGGATTGTGGGAGGTAACCCTGCTAAAGGCTTGTTGAATCCTGAAATTTGGTTAAGTCTAGAATTTTCAAAATCTAGAATCTGCATCTTAACTCCTATGAAGCTGGAACCTATCTCAAACATCCTAAGTATATATATTTTATAATTTATACAAATATAACTTAAAGTATAAGAAATTAAATAAATCAAACTTATACTTAAATGATATATTTGTATAAACTTACAACAAATAGGAAAGGCAAAAAAAAACATTGAAAATATTTCTATTTTTCTAAATTTGACTTGACTTTTTGGCTACACGCCAATAAATCGCGATAAGTAATCAACTTATCACCGACTTTTCGCCAATAAGTTCAACCGGCGATAACTATACAAGTTTTATTGCCACGCAGAACTTATCGTGATAAGTTCACTTATCGCCGATAAGTCTGCGATAATTTGATCTATGGGTCCTCCTATTCAATCAATTCCTAGACTGCACTCAGCATAAGCTTTATGTCTTATACTTATATTTTTCTCAGTCAAAATTGTCGTGTCCACTTAAGGATGCGTTCTTTGTTTTTTCTTTTAACTCTTTTGCTTCCTATGCTGATCGCTCATTCGATCTCCTATATCTTCTGCGGTAAGACCAGCAATTTATGCCTATATTTATTGGGAATACCCTCCCCATACTGATCGCTATGTATCATATTTGTTTCTACGATCCCTGTACAAAACCTCCGCTGAATCCGTTCGTATACTCCTTAAGGCTTCGTGCCATGAAATGCTTTCAATGGTCCTTTTATATACTCTATCAAGCGGATATGTCTCCTCAACGTGGCTATTCCCCATTGCCAGTTGCTACTCTCTATTGTTGTTTCCATAACACTAATAATTAAATTAATTAATCAATTGAATAGTAATTGCCAATAAAGTCTACTCGATGCCACTTAGCATAAGGTAATCATCGCTGCTTCAATTCTCGTCTATGTATTTTAATAATTATTTATTTATCAATTAATAATCATTCATTTATTAATTAATACTTATTTATTAATAATCATTTTTATTAACAATTATTTATTTATTACTTAATAATCATTTATTTATTCAATATATATTTATTATTATTTATATGTTTAATTTAATTATTCAATTAATAAGATTGATGTTTGATTAATATATTCTTTTGATTAATTAAACTATTTATTTATTAAATACTTATTACATATAGGGGATATTACAACATCCACTTCCTTCACTCCACAAATTCTTTTGATTAATTAATCTATTTATTTATTAAATACTTATTACAAACAGGAGATATTACAACATCCACTTCCTTTACTCCACAAATTCTTTTGATTAATTAATCTATTTATTTATTATATACTTATTACATATAGGGGATATTACAACATCCACTTCCTTTACTCCACAAATTTGTAAACAAACTGGAAATTAAAAATACACAACTTCTGTTAAACTAAATATTTAATTTACTCAACTCCTCCCAAACTAATTATTAAACTATGCAACTATCCTTTAAGTGACTCATCAATTGCGTAATAGAATGAATGAATGGATTATAAATCACCGCCTTGCTCAATTGAAAACACATCCTAAGAAACACTGCCCTCTCTTTTGTTGGACCTTTCTTTCAATATTATGTTCTTCTTGTGACTGTGATCAATTCTCCTTGCTGTGGGCAAGGACAGAAAGAAGAACAAGTTATTTCTTCCTGGAAGTAGGATGAGCCTTTGACAGGGAAGTGGAGCAGCGATCTGGGCATTCTCCTTTCAAGTTGATTCTTTCAATCCTCAGGAGGAGTTTAGCATGACCAGGTAGGGTCTGACACCCACTCCTTGTTTTGAATGTATACTGTATGTAGAATTAGTGCTTCAAATTTGAATGAAGTTGAAGATATATGCACATCTGCAGCACAAATTTCCATACCATCGGTGTAGGCCAAAGTTGCATGGACACGGATGTGGATACAAATACGGATATGGTATTGGAAATGGATACGGCCATTTTTAAGACCCCCAATATGGATACAGCGGGATACGACATTAATAAACAATGCATACACATATATTTAACACAATTTTCTAAGTTATTAGACAAGATTTTCATTACTTTAAAAGCAATATAGACACATAAATGCTACATAAATAATTATAAGTTAATTTAACACTTTACAATATGCAAAGATAGCAGAGTTGCATTGGAAGATAACCCAAAAAATGGGTCGCTGAAATAGAAAAATATTCCATTTGTCTTTCTCATTTGGTGTAGGTTTTGTTTATACCAATTTTTTTTATGAATGAAGTTTTTTTTAAGTTAAATTTGGGAAGATTTATGTCAAATTTTAAAAAAATCAAATCACATAATATTTGGCATGGTTGGAAACTCAAGGTTTTTTGGGCACACATGAGCGCAGTATTTGACGTTTATCCGGGCCATATTGGATATGTATCTAGATTGGATATGGGGATACGTGCGCCCAAGGAGGGACAAAGGAGTTTCCAGCAACTATGGGCATATCCAGGCATATTTCTTATTGATGTTCTATGAGTTTTTACCAGATCCGTCATTTTAGTTTAGTAGAAAAAACTCATAGGTTGTCGCATCTTGTATTTTGAGTCTATCTACCAACCTTCCTAATGTTTTTATTTTATTCTCTCTCCCCTCCATGGATTAGTCTGTAAAAGCACGAGGAACCATTCTAATAGTATAATCTATGAGGTATAAAAAGGAAAAAAGCTCTAGGACAAATCTTGGAATGATGGACAAATTTTGCAATGATAGGCATAATAGATATAATATACAGAGGGCTCGAATATGTGGTTCAAGAATATGATTTACATGGTTTTCTGTTCAAGCTTTCATACATTATTCATTACAGGTATTGAATTAATTTATACAATATTATTTATCATGCAAGTGTTTTAACTAGTTTCATAAGTAATAATGTAAATATCATAGTAACCCGGGGACACGTCCCCCCCCCCCCAAAAAAAAGAAAATCCCTAGCGTCCCCCCGGAACGGGGATGAAGTGTCATGTCCCCTTTCTAGAGACATGTTCTTCCATGACGGATTTGCCTATCATCGACTCTCGTAGGCAAATGGTTTGGCAAGAGAGTCAATTTGGAGATCAGTTGATTGCATATTGCTGTTAGAGCCTACGTTCAGTAGAGCCTACATCCAGCCCGAGCCTACATTCAGTTGTAATAGAGCCTACGTTCAGTTATGAGCCTACATTGTTATAATTTTGAGTTGAGAAAAACACTTTTATATTATAATGTTATTTTATTATAAAGTGCATTATAATTGGATGTTTCTAGAAGTTCTTAGTAACTTCTTAGAAAAGTAAATAAATAGAGGGCTTGGCCTCTCATTTGGACATGCTTGGATTTGGGAATTCTTCTACTTCTTCATTGTGAAGCAATTTGTAGTCTTTTGGGTCTGCAAACACTATTCGATCTTTGGGAACGATCACTCCCCTAGTTGGCATAACTAAGGTAGTGAAATATCTACTGAAGGGTTGCAAGTTTGGAGATGGTACTCAGCCATTTCATTGGTACTTCATTGAGAATTGGTTGTAAGGGTTTGTTTTTTGTTGGAATAAGGGTTTGAATTCACCTCTTGTATTGGTGAATCATTTTGGTGAAGGTTGAAGACCATTTTGGCACATTTTCAGTCATTCTATATCAGGGCCTGGAATCAGTATTTTGCTCATATCTCTCTAGATGCTTGGAGATAATTTTTATGACTAGGAGAGGGCATTAATACAACATTGGCGATCAGATTCATACCATTTTGGGGTTCCAAAAACCCTGCAATTATTTTCTGCAGGAGCCGTACATGTACGGCCTGGTACAGCCCAGCACCAGCACAGCAGTCATCAGCAAATTGGGGTACGGTTGGGGTGCAAATTGAAGTATTTCCATCAGCGTCTCAGTCAGGCAATAAGGATCGATTCCCAGGTTCTTTCTATGAGTTTGAATGTTGAGAAAATTGTATGAATTTGTGTGTGTTCAGATATGGTAATTGCAGTCCTTCCTAGTCTCTGTTATTATCATTGTAACTGGGTTATCATAGAGTTATAGAACACTGTATTGGGAAAGGGAGTGCATTGTTTGGGTACTGGCATTGCCATAATCTCTGTTATGTAATAGTCCTTATGTGTGCTCAGGGAACAGTCCATTATAACCAGTCATTGCTACACTTTGTAATCAGTTTAGTATTGATCACAATGCAAGTGACCTCACTGATAGTTCATTATCTTGAAGTCTGAATTCATAATCTGAAAACAGTCAATTGGTAATCTGACATTGCTAGCTGGGTTGATATAGTTGTATTTCATTTGTTGTCATAAATCAATAATCATTTGAATAGTGTGTATTAGTCCTACATTGCAATCAGATTTGAGAAGTTCATGATATATTGGCTTTGCATTGTCACTTCTTATATTGGTATTGTTATCTCAATTGAAAAATTGGTTCCCAAAGCAATAATCACATTGAACACATCATTACAAGCAAAACCGTTCAGTGCATGCCAAGTGTTTGACGAATTGCCACAGTTCAGATTTGGGGGTTTTCGTGATCCTACTAGAAGGGGTCATTACATGAAGGGACGACGTTTTGGCATCCCCGACAACGCCACCGTTCCTGAGGAAATGTGGGGACATGGAGATGCCCAGGTGTCCCCTGTGCTGGGCCTCAACCCTTGAGGGGACGCCCAGACGTCCCTTGTCACAACAAGCCAAAAAAGTGACGCCAAAAAAAAATACAAGTTTTTAATTTTTATGGTGAGATAGATACTCATACTTTTGATATCAGACTTTAGTATTTGGCTTTGCTATTATTATTTATATAATAGAACATCTTTATGTCTTATATTGTTATACATCTTTTCATAACTAGCATTTTAAGTACCACATGTATAGTCTATACACCCCCCTTGTCTTCCGCCACCATCCCCAAATTGAGGCCCCTCTATCCCTCATCCCGGAAACTTGTCCCCCCGTTCCCCCGTCCCCTAGGGTGGTGTAACTATGGTAAATATTGAGGTCCCAAAGGAAAATGGTTAAATAAACTTTGCAACATAAATTTATAAGGATCATACAATCTTTCCATTCACTTTAGGCTGAAAGATAGAGATTAATATTAGAAAGAAAATTCACCAAAGTCCATTTTATGGAATAAGAAAAAGGGGAAAAAAGGTGGAGGGGGTGGAAGAAAACTAAACAAGTCATTCAACCAAATTCATTTAATGAGTTTCAAACATGTGAGGTATTAAAAGTCTCACAATGGTTGTCTCTCAAATCGATTTGATTAGATATGCCTTTTAAGATAAAGATAATACTAGAGTTATGTAACTAATACAAGAAATTAAGATGCTAAAGTAAACTAAATACCACACAAAAACTAAATACGACAAACAAAAAAAAGAAGAGAGAGTTAGCATGTACCCTTATTTTTTTTAAATAATAATAATAATAAACTCATTTATGTTTATCATTCATTTTGAAAATTTTGTTATGTAATATGCCCTAAACATATCTAATGAAGTTAAGAAAACAAATGAGCACTTCTAGATCATTCACATTGATGGATTGAATGAAACATGTGGAAGATTGTTTAAATTAGAATGATATGGCAGTTAGCTAATGAATGATTAGGAATTGATCATTGTTCAAGGCCATTGGTATTAATAATGACACAAACAATTTTTTAGAAAATTAATGTACTGATTGCTCTCTAGTAGATTAAAGATATAGTTGGAAATTTATTTAGATTAGGAGCATCCTTTTACCTTCCTTAGTAATTGATACATGATGGCATCAGATTCGTATCTTGATACTTAATTACATATGTGATTCTTAATTATTTATGTAGGACAAACATATGCCGATTTCATCTATGAATGCTTTAAAACTAAGTCACAGCATTCGGCGAATATGAAGCATGAAGTTCGGATTTTTCCAAATTTCAAATATTTTTAAAAAAATCGATTAAGTTCGCCATTTAATTTGTTTGAAAAAATCGGCAGTTTTTTTCATCAGAGTAAACATCTAAAAAATGTTATTTTTAAAGTTTCTATAAATTTACAAGCTTCCCGCCCATTATTTTCTATAACAGTTGTTCTCGGGCCCCTTGTATGCACAGATTTCTTGAACTTGATGGCAATTTTTGGGTGATTTACTTACAAATTTGCCATTTATGTGTTCATTTCATAATCTGAGTGTTGAGCAGCTGAGTCAGAGAGAAATCTTTGGTGGATTGTGGTTTTTTTGGTGACCTGAATGCTGACTTTGTGTTTTGGAAAGGGCAACTCCAAAGGCTGAATTTAATCCTTGCTACTGCCACTCCAGAAATCGCCCCTTCCCTTCTGAGGCTGAATTGCTTCTTCTCTACCTTTGTCGAGCGCCCGTCCTCGGCTCTATTCAGTCGTGAAGCCCTTTAGGTCATTTAATTTTATTTTTGTACGATTTCTATAGTTCATTTTGTATTACATTAATATATATGTATTGATAGTTGTGTAATCTATAAATCAAATATTTTAAAATCTTATATTAAATTTGTAATAATATCATGATATAGATTTTTAAAGTTATAGATTTTCATTTTAGTTAATTAGGTCTATAATTTAATATTATTATTATTTTAAAAATTGTTATATTAAAAAGTAAATATTATTATAAATGTTTTATAAAACGATTTTTAAGTTTTTAATAATAGACTTAAATTACTATTCTTAAATTTTATCTCATATTTTATTTAATTGTTAAAAATGAAATACTATTATATAAATATTAAAGTTAATATTATTATATAAATATTAAAGTTAATATTATTATATAAATATTAAAGTTAATATTATTATATAAATATTAAAGTTAATGTTATTTTATTGCTATAATTTTTTATCATGATATAATAATTAGAAATATCATATTAAAGCAATCAATTAAGATTTTGAGCTAATATTCAACAAATGTAAAAACAAGTAAATAAATTTAACAATTATGCTAAACATTACTTTGTAATTTGAATTTAACAAATAAAATATTTAATTATTTATTATTATATTATTTTATTAGAAAATTAATATATTGAAATATTAAAAATATGTTTTTACACTTTATTGAGTTATTTTGTTTGTAGAGTTAAAAATAAATTAGTAATGTTAACTATTTTGATAATTTATTGGATATATTATGTATATATAAAGACGAATTTAATTCGAATTTTTTTCCGAATTTTTACCCTTGCTGAACTTCATTCAAATTTTAAGGTTGCCGAACTCGAATTCGAACCTTGTGACTTAGCTTTAAAATGTAATTTCATGGTCATATTTTTGTGCAGAATTAATTGAAATGTTGTTATTCTCTATGCACAATCTTTTCTCAATAGTGATTAGAATAAATTGAATGGTTTATATGAAAGATTAGGATCAATTAGTATGTTATTTAACTTTTCTTCCTATTGTGACATAGTAAATATCAAGTGAAAGATTGCATTTCCTTATAACATTTTTATTTGCTAGTTTCAGCTTTCAATTAAGGGTTAATTTGATTAGATAGATCCCTTTTATGTAAGAATGTACACGGATATTGAAGTAATTGATTTTATAGTTTTCTTTTCTTAGGAGCATTGATGTTATATGATGATTTGAATAGTTTTTTATTTATTTTGATATTATTAGTAAACCTAAATAAAGAGGAGGAAACATAGAAAACTTAGCAGTGTTCAGTATCTATGGTACCTCTAGCTTGCGCTTATGGGGAATGCTGTTGTGATTGAGCTACTGCATATAATGCATAATAAAGCTGCAAGAAAGGCATCTGTGGCATTGCCCCTATAAATTATCGGGGAGTAATAAGGGACATTGTGGAGTTAATAATCCAAGGGGTGGGAAAATCCGTCTTTGATCAATAATTTAATAAGATCATTCTTAATGAATCTACATCTGCTAGTGACACCGTAGAAAATCCTAATAGGGCTAGATGTATGTAATTATTTAAAATCGCTTTTAATGTTTTGTTACAATCCTTTACTTTGATACACAGTTTAAGGGTGATGCAATCATAGGACTAGGACTTGGATTTAGGTAAACAAGCAAGGGGCACCTTGGACCCTTTTGCTTTATGAGCTTCTCGACGTGGGTTGCAACCACAAAAAAATTGTCTTGGACACTAACCCTAGAAAGGGTTGTGTACCTTCTATATAGTTTACACCAAACCTAGTTAAAAACCAGAACTACATAGGCCTTGATCTTGTTTGGAAGTGGTGTGTGTAGGCAGTCCAAGGACGAGGTTGTCCCTTGTATGTAGGTCGTTAGGGATGGGGTTTTAGGAAGGTGATGTGTTAATAAAAATAAATAAATAGATTCAAGATAAATCGTTTGAGCGAAGGGATGCGAATTAAAATCTCTATTATAACGGTAAGATAAAACATATTCTTGTATACTTAGAAGGAATCCCAGATGGATTCCCTTGACTCCTCAAGGCTTTAGGTCGAATTTCGAGGCGGGACTCAAGCTAACTATATACATACTCTTGAAGATGGCAACCATGGTGCACTTTCATTAGGGCAGTGTAGTCTCTAAGAGCTTAGGGCGACAGACCGTCCCTAAGTTAAGTCTCTAGCCAGGACAGTATGTTGCCTATCCTATTTGAAGGATGGATGCCCATCACATTAACAGATGGATGCCTAACCTGTATGGTTAGATGCCTAACACGTATGGTTGGATGGCTATCCCATATGGATAGATGGATGCCTGAGTATACAAATGAATGAACACATAATAACTTAAAAGCATAATAAGAGGAAAAAAAAGAAGCATAGTTACATCGCCTGGGGGGACGTCAGAACAGGGGAACAGGTTTTCGGGTAGGGGGGATAGAGGGGCCTTTATTTCGGGACGACAACAGGGGATGGGGGGGGTGGGGGCGGGTGTATATACTATATAGTATATACTATACATGTGGTACTTAAATGTTAGTTATGAAAAGACGTATAACAATATAAGACATAAAGATGTAAAATAGTAAATTACTAAATTAGAATTAGTAATTACTAAATACTTGAACAATGCATTGAACATTGAACAATTAAAATTTAAATAGTCAAATCAGCAAATGGAAGAGTTCTATTATATAATAGATATCAAAAGTATGAGTATCTAATCATAAAACAAATAAAAAATAAAAATTTAAATGCACTTTATGTTTCTACCATGACGGGGGACGCCTGGGCATCACTTGAGGAGCCGAGGGACGTTGTTGCGTCCCTCTATCCCCTTTGGGGACACCGTTGCATCCCTCTATCCCCTCTGGGGACACCGTTGCGTCCCCCTATCCCCTTTGAGGATGCTAGGTTGTCCCCGCGTTTCTGATGGACGACGACGATTTGGGTGGCGCCACTGGGGATGTCGGACCGTCGTCCCCATTCTGGGAACGTTGGGGCTTTGGGGGGGATGCATCCCTGAGGTACACTGAAAAGAAGTTAGTATTTTGGGTAGTATGCAACAGTTATTGCATGGTTGTTAGAAGGGTTCTTACACATACCTCCTCCAAATTTGTCAACAATGAAGTATAACAGCTAGGTTGACTCCTAGAAGGAAAATGCAGATTTAATACACCTTGGAAATCAGTTTTGAAACTTCAAAGTAGTGCCCAACATAACACAACTATCAACAACAAAGATCAAAATGCCCAAGGTTTGCTCTTAGTGTGCCCACACATCCAGAAATGGAGTTAAAAAGCTCACGACCATCAGATAGATGCTCCATGAATAGTGTTGATCCCTAAGAGGCTCACACATAAATAAGGGCAGCCAGGAAGTTACCCAGGATTGGGACTTTGTGCGCCTTGTGAAACGACCTCTGAGATTTCAAAAGTTGGCTCTTCATAGTATTGTTTTTGGAAAATGGGAAAGCGAGAGCGTAAAAACAACTAAACTAAGATGATGGGCCAAAGAGTTTACAACCCTTATAATTTCCCTTTAGAAATAATAGGAGCAAGCAACCCCAAAAGATTAGGCATAAAATGCCACAGACTCTTCATTATTGGAAAGAGAATAGAATGCAAAAGTTAGTTAGGCATAGTGCAAAATGTTTAGATCTTTCCATGAGAAGTACCCATTAAGGCCCGTAGGAGATGTTCCTATTATGTCACAAATAGTTTTTTCATATGAATTTTGCTCATAAAATGACATAGTATAACCCTAGATCACAAACATATAGATGATTGAAAGAGTTTCAAACATGATTCAAAAACCTATGCATCTATGATGAAATTATAAAAGCCAGAAATAAGAAATGATAGCTATGTTCATTTTAGCTTAAAATCATCCACAAAACCAAAGTAAACACACAATAGAGACAAACTAAGCACAACTTGATACACTTTCCTTTTATCGATTAACTGAATACAAAGCTAAGGTCTGAGAATTAAAGTTTAGCTGTTTTCAGAGTGTTCCTTTTCAAAAGCAGTGAACAAAAACTCGAAAAAAAACTCTAGAAAGACTCGCCTATTACAATGTGCCCTCAGGCTTATATATAAAGATTTCCTTGAGCTGAACCTCATAAATGCAGCTGAAAAGGGACTGCAAATTCGGTGCATGTAGCTCTCATGATGGCAGACGTTCCAACTGCCTTGGGATGCTCCACCGATTCGCATTTATGGCCTTCTGTCATGTATGCAGTATGGACCCCGCCTGCACCTTTTCAACCGGCGACGGCTATGCAGCCACATATTTAGATATCTTACCAAGGGGAACTCAGTACACTTAATTTTTTTTTGAAAAAGTGTCCCCTTGATAAGATATCTAAATATGTGGCTGCATAGCCGCTGCCTTTTCAACCTTCTTGTAGTAATTAGTCACTTTTGGTGCATTGAAGTGGTTTCTTTTTTCTTTTTGGATTAAATTTGTCTCGGGATATGCTGTGGGCTGAAAAAGAAAAACTTGCCTCGAAGGATGTGGGCCCCATAGGCTCATTGACCGACATGACTGGAGATTGGACACATGTCACATGGGCAAGGACTTTTGGAACTTCTTCCATTGAAGTTGTGTTGATGTAGTGCCAACATGTGGCAAGCCAATGGGCTTGCTTGGAGATTGATCTTTAGTGCCTTCAGGATTAAGCGCTACACTGACACATGTCCCATCATGACAAAGGATGAAGAGGAGGAAGTCCAATCTTGCTGGAAACTATGTTGATTTGGTACTTTGGTGATCCTGACTTGGCGGGGTCATAATTTTTTGCTCGATGCGTGAAATTTGAAACCGCTTACACGGTTGGAATGGTCTTCAAGAGATCTAATTTTTGCCCCTTAATACAGTGTCTTCAGAAAATCAAATCAAGGGACTGACGATAGTTTTGACCTTGAATTCCGCTCTGAAAGCCTCCAAAAATGCAAATTACTAAAACGTAGAAAAATACTGAAAAATAGATTTTTTGAATTTTCTCATTTTCACCCACTCTTATCACCTCTACATTGCCTTATATCTCCTTCAGATTGCTTTTGATGAAGGCCGCAATAGATAGAATCTACAAAAATGGCAACTCAAAGGGGATCTCAGCTTGCTGAGAAAGAACCTCAGAATCTGTGATTTTGCAGACCAGTACCTTTTACATTGGGCACAAAGTTATGATTTGGGGAGCCACAACAAACATACTCGCCTCAAAAACAAAAGAAGGCACAACAAACCCGTGCAAGCATGCACTTGGTGGAAAACTAGAAGCTAAAAACATGCATTCCCTTAAGGAGAATGCAGCATGTGCCACGACACTTCTTGAAAAATAACAACTAACCTAACCTAACCTACCCTAACCAACAAGGGAAACACTAAACAAAGCCATTGACTGGATTATTAAAATAACTGCCCTTCCTGACCAACTTTTGATGCTCTTCATGCTTGTGGACAAGCAACCAGAAAGGAAGATTTGATAGGCATCCGACTAACTGTTGGAATTCCTCATAAATATTGAGAACAAGGGAGCTCATCCCTGTTTGAATGTTGTCCCCCTGAGATGAATGGGAAAACTGTTCCTGCTCATCTTTATGCTCAAAGGTAAGCATGACTAGTGGTGACTTGTAAATTGCTGATCTTAAACACTAGTTTTGTTAAAGGGCTCCCTTCAATTGACCTGTAAAAGATTGTCAGCTTTTATTGCTGTTGATTGTACATGGTTTACTAGCTTGGCAAATTGACCATCACTCTTCATGGAATATGCTACTTGATGAATGCTAGCAGATTTGTTATGTTTTCTATCAACGGAGCTTGTTTCAGTTATCCTGGGTAAGAAAAACAAAATCCTCCTTGTTCATTCTTTAAACTAATGATTGAAGGGGAACATTCATGTTTACACTTGGAAGGTTGTGCTTAGAAAAGAGAAAAATGCACCACATAATATAGAAAGATTTATTTAGTCACATAAATGAAAGGATTCGCATCATGCTTACATGATACATAACAAAAGTAATGCATATACTTTTTATGTCTTGGCAATGTTGTTGCTGTTTATGCTCATTTTGAAATGTTAATTCAATTTTTGGAGATCACATTCTGCATTTTCCATAAACCAGGCTTTGGCAATGGAGCTGGGGAAGTATAAGATCAGAGTTAATGCAGTTGCACGTGGATTATACAATTCTGATGCTTTTCTTCAGATGTTTAGCGAGGATAAGAAAGAAATATTAGTCAAGGATATTGTTCCATTGCAAAGATGGCTAGATGTAAAGAACGACCTTACTGAGATTGTTCTCTACTTAGTGGCTGATGATTCTTCTTTCATGACTGGAACTGTTATATTTATTGATGGGGGCCAATCAATAGTAAGACCACGTATGCGTTCATATATGTAAAGAAGGGAGGTCTGAGGGAAACTTCATAGGGTTTTGAATTTTTCTTTTTTGGCAATTATGTTTACATTTGAAAGTGTCAGTTCCTATGAATTTGTAGGGGTAAAAGTCACCGTAAATGGTCAAAATAGTGGTGCATTCGAGTATGTTTATTATCAAGTACAGCCATGTTAATGGTTTTATTGCCTATGATGAGGAAATGTGATTATAATAAATTATATTTTTCACTGTACTGCACTTTCCCAGTCATGTAATAAGGCTTTGAATATAACAGTTACTGCTGCTAACAAAAGCAGAAATTATGCTTCACTGATGTACTCCAAATTCTATCCATGTTAAGAACAGAAAACTAGCAAATTGTGTTTTGCTATGCTCCTTTGTAGCATTCCTGTTCACATATGCTTCATTTAAAATAGATTACTTGTGCTTGATGTTAGCTTGTTTTCATAGTGCTGTATTACAATGCTCTAAACTAGTGGCCAAAGTGATTTTCAAATAAAGTGTAGATAGAACCACAGCTTGAGCTTATTAAGCATTTTTAAAATTGAAAGTTGCATGAATGTGAGTCTTGTTCAAAATAATATTAATTGCCATGCAATGTATTCATGTGCGTGTGCATGTGCATGTATGGGTGTGCCTATGTGCATGCGTGAAAGTATGTTTAGTTTGGCATATATACCTTTGGGTTTAGTATACATACATATGCAAGAATGTACACATAATTCATAATTTCATAGTGAGTGCCAATGTCAAGTTTAACATTTTTGTCATTGGCAGTGACCTAAGGCATGACACTAATGTAAGAATTGGCACCATCAATATGGACACAAAGAAGACATCAGTAACTAATCTAGTGTGTACACTTTCTTCCTCATTGCATGAGGTGACTCAGGATGAGGAAGTGGTGGACATCCTCTCTCCACATTCAACAGAGTTTGAAAAAGATGTACCTTGGACAATGGTTTAAAGAAGAAAGAGAGGTCTTCTTAAACCTGTTTCAGAATTCCATCCCTAGGTTAATGGTGTGGTTTGCAATGAAGGTTTCAGGTTTTGTGTAGGTTTTCTTTTTCTTTAGGTTTAGCCGGTGTTCCACTGATGCTTTGTTGTAATTTGGTTTGGGGTCATTGTAAAACCTATTCACCCATTAAGCTTTTGGAACAACTTGGTTGCAATATTGTTGTTGCCTGTCTTGTGTTCTGGATGACCTTTATTGTAAAGGGTTCAAGGGCCCCCTTCAATACCTATTTTACCCATACAATATAAAATGATTGGAGTTCAAATAAGGCCATTTGTAAAAGGAATCTTTCATCATTCTCGAAGAATTCAGTGCTTCTAAGGATTTAGTGTCCATGTATTTGTCTATTATGATTTGTTGGAGGTATGGTGTTAGTGGAAAATATGGTTAAGTGTGGATGTGTATATGTTTGTAGGGGTATAGAAGAATTGAGGAAATCATGTTAGATTCTTTTACTGGTCGAGATCTGAATGTCGGTTTTTTAATCAATTGGGTATGATTACATTGCCATAATGCTTTCCTTCTGGAATTGATCCCAATTGGCTACCCCTGTTGTCTGTATTTGTGTGTATCATTTGCTTAAATTTGGCATATTTGTGTCTCCTCCCATTTTCGTATGGCTCTTGTAGTTTTGGGGAGAATTGTCTTGTGCAAATTCTGTGGGTGGAAGTTTAGCAACTCTATTTGCAAATCTTGGGCTCTTCTTGAAGCTTATGGAGGATAAACTTGTATTTTTAGTTTGGTAGTAGTTATTTACGTGAAAAGATTAAAGTCCTCATTTGTAAAATTGTGGCTCTTAATTACAAATTTGTAAATAACTGAACTGAAATTTATATATAAAAAGAAAACTATTAATTTTCTTAAAAGAGATATTCTTGATGAAGGACCGAGATTTTAGTTTAAGTAAAAAATGAATGGTTAAATAGATATCTGAAAGTAAAATAAATAATTCCCAATCACAAATATGTGTTGTTCTGTTCAAAGTTTATATTACAAACATGTGTATAAATAAATGTTGCAGTTTCGAATATAGAAAGATTGTACGTCAATAAAAAAATGTTTATTTTCATTATGGTTGCAAAATAAACATAAAAAAGGTTGATTGAAATGTATGCATTTAGATCTATAATTTTGAATACATCTATTATTATATATAGTGATATATGTGCAAAGTGCAAGATTCAAAATTACTGAATCCAACTTTTTTTTAAGCAAATGATTGAATATGTATAAAATAAATGACATATTTTGACAGATTTGAAAGAGTGTAGTGTAAAAATCAAATTTAATAGAAATTTTGTTAAAAGTAAATTTTGCTTATGTTTTTTCAAAGCATTTGTAATTACAATATTTGACAACATTCCTTCACTCTTTGTACTGTGTAAAATTTATAAATATATTATAAAGTTAAAAAGCAAAAGAGGGACATCTATTATATATAGTGATATATGCAATATATATCTTGTAGTTATGATATTCTAAGAGATCACATAACATTAAGACATTTTTGTTTTGATCGGTAAAAGGTTATTTTGTTAATTTATTAATTAGAGTTTAGCCTAGGCCAAACTAGGGGTGGATACAAAGGGAACCACCTCCCCAATACCTTTGATCATACCACCCTCATGGTAGCACCTTTGGAGTGAGACCATAGAACCATAGTAAAACCTCCACCCTTCCTTGACTTCTTGTCCTTTCTCCCTCTCACAACCTGCCATCCTTAATCCATTTTTGTTGTCTCTTGTTGCCATTGTGCAATGTCTTCGCTTATGTTTCTAGCCTCCCCTTCATGATCAGAGTAGTCACCATCCATTATTCTAGCACCGCCAAATCCAAGAACATCAATGGTATCCTTGTAGTGACGTGTAGCTCCTAAAGCCATACAAGAAGAAACGATCGTGCCTCCATGAAATGTTTCTCGTCGGATCTTCTCTTCCTCTGCCTCATGTCCCAAACTAGATCGATTAACCTTTTTTGGTGTTTTGGTTCCCAAAGTTTGCTGACCAAATTTCAGTTGGCTATCCTAAAGCGACATCCGAGACATCAACTTGAACCTTTTCCATCCCCTTCTCAGGGGGAACCTTATCACTGTCATCAGTTGGTTTCTCCACATTATACAAATGAGAGGAGCAATCTTTCCACCAAGAGGCTTGTTTATAAGACAACTTCTTTGTGCAATTAGCAACAATATGGTTGGTCTGGAAACATTCCCTGCACTTGAATGTGATTCCTTCATAATCCATAGATTGCACCCAAACCTCATCTGCCAACTTTAGAGATATCTCACCTGGAGGAAAATTTTACAAAACCGTCTCGACTAAAATACGAGCGAAGGTTGTATGTAAAAAATCTCGCGTCCCTTCATTAACCCCCAAAAATCTCCCTTATATATTCCCAATGGCTTCACAATAACAATCACACAAGAACATTGAATTAAGGCATTATTTTATATAGTTCGACTATGTATATGCTTCTACATTTTTTCGTATGTTTTTGTCAACGCAGTTTAATTACAATATTTGACAATGTCCATTCCCTCTTTATATTCTACAAAAAATATAAAATGTAATAAAGTTTTTTTAAAAAAATAAAAAAAATGAAAGCAAGTTGTAACAGGATCACAGGGTGGTCGAACTCTTTTGGTTCTCGGCGAAAGTTGGAGCCAGGCTGAGCCTCAATAATGCAACATTATTTCCTATACCATTGGAGTTCGTCAGCAAGAACTATTGAGTTACATGTGCTCATACATGAGTGTCTTGCTTACAGAAAGGTGCTAAGAGGTGTTTCTGGACCCTCTATATGGAGTGCTACATCTAAAGCTTTGTTCTTGGCACTTAGACCTATAGGACTTAGATCTCACTTTCTTGGTGCTTTACCAACTCTAGCTCTTTGGTGATGAGCTTGCTCACAATGCTACCTCGATGAAGGAAAATTGGAGACTTCGAGTGCATCTCTCTGGTGCTCCCCAACTAGAGCTCAAAGGGTGGCAATAAGCTTGTTCAATTTTCCAAAGGATTTGAGGATTGTAGCTGCAAATGAGGGTGCACCTTCACTCTATCAGATTCTATAATGGTGTGTATTTGGTGTTATGTGGTTCTTGGTAAGAGAACCCACTTAGCTTAGTTTAGAATCATGATTCAAGAAAGTGCACCTGGGGTGCTCGATCTTGTCATGGTGCAAGTTGGTGCTAAATTAAAGAAGATGCAAGTCCCTTAATTGCTATATACATTGGCGTTGCAAGTTTCAGAGTGCAACTTGGCCTGGTAGTGTCGATCTGCCTCTATATAGCCAAAGCTTGCAAGTTGTAGATCTTGCTGCAGCCTGGAGCATGTGTGAAAATTCCATTGCAAATATTGATTATTAATATCCTAGCTTATAAAGATTATTTAACTGTCGAAACTTAATTCACAACAAATATTGAATAATAACACAACTACAACTTCACAAATAAAAACACAGATGCAAAATATGCAACACAATGAACACGATATTTTTGGACAAATTGTCCCTGGAAAAACCCCAAAGGGAAAATGAGTATTGCAGATGAGGAACTTATATTAAACTTCAACAAATTAAGAGATACAAAAATTGTTTGCCTCTTTCTGGTAGAGCTCTGACAATCTCCCAATTTCTCCTACTGAGATCCCACAACTGCTATCCCCAACGCTATCACTCCGCCCTTGCTATTGCTACAAGAGCAAGACTATTTGCGAACACTACAAATATTTCTCAAACTTGTGTTCTCCAAATGCTTAATGACCCCCTTTTATACTACCCTCATTGGAAAACCAACGACCGAGATTTATTCTCAATCAATGGAGCTAGTTGGAGTCATTGAGTCAAAATTGGTCAAATGTGTCCAAAGTAAAATGATGATTCCTTGGGGTGAAGGGATATTGGTCAAGGATTGTATCCTAGCACCGAATGGACTGTGCCATTAGCTTTGGTTGGGCAGGTGAACACTAGGGACAACCCCGTTGCGACCACTAAGTCACTAGAATGTTCCGGACCATGTCAGACCAAAGTGTCCCCAAGGTGCACTAAGCACGATTGGGCAGTGAACTTTCGAGGCTCGTATCTCGGACCTCGTGAGAGGTATCAGCAATTCATGAGATGCTACAAGACTGTGTTTTTGAGGCCTACAATAACCTCTCTCCATTCTTGGAGATTCAAATTTGTTTGAATTTGGCACTCTAGTCTCGCTTGATGCCAAAACTTGTTGTGAGGGTCAGTTGAAAGTTGCACCACTGGGTTTCTTCCAAAGCGTTCATTCCGACACCGAATGGACTGCGCCATTAGCTCTAGTTGGGCAGGTAAACACTAGTGACAACTCCGTTTCGACCGCTAAGTCACTAGAATGTTCTAGACCATGCTGGACCAAAGTGTCTCCAACTTGCACTAAGCACGATTGGGCAATGAACTTTCGAGGCTCATATCTCAGACCCCGTGAGAGGTATTGGTGATCCATGAGAAGTTACAGGACCGTATTTTTTAGGCCTACAATAACCTCTCTCCGTTCTGGGAGATTCAAATTTGTTTGAATTTGGCACGGCAGTCTCCCTTGATGCCAAAACTTGCAGTGAGGGTCAGTTGAAAGTTGCACCACTGGGTTTCTTCCAAACTGTTTGTCTCGACACCGAATGGACTGCGCCATTAGCTCTAGTTGGGCAAGTAAACGCTAGAGATAACCCCATTTCGACCACTAAGTCACTAGAACATTCTGGACCATTCCAGACCAAAGTTTCCCCAAGGTTTACTAAGCACGATTGGGCAGCGAACTTTGGAGGCTCATATCTTGGACCCTATTAGAGGTATCAACAATCTGTGAGATGCTACAAGACCGCGTTTCTAAGGCCTACAATAACCTCTCTCCATTCTAGGAGATTCGAATTTGTTTGAATTTGGCACACCAGTCTCGCTTGATGCCAAAACTTGCAGTGAGGGCAGTTGAAAGTTGCACCACTGAGTTTCTTCCAAACCATTTGTCCTGACACTGAATGGACTGCACCATTAGCTTCGGTTGGGTGATTAAACACTAGGGACAACCCCGTTTCGACCACTAAGTCACTAGAACGTTCTGAACCATGCCAGACCAAAGTCTCCCCAAGGTGCACTAAGCATGATTGGGCAGTGAACTTTGGAGGCTCGTATCTCGAACCCCGTGAGAGGTATCGGCGATCCGTGAGATGCTACATGACTGCATTTCTGAGTCCTATAATAACCTCTCTCTGTTCTGGGAGATTCGAATTTGTTTGAATTTGGCACGCCAATCTCGCTTGATGCCAAAACTTGCAATGAGGGTCAGTTGAAAAGTTGCACCACTACATTTTTTCCAAACCGTTCGTCCCGACATCAAATGGACTACACCATTAGCTCTAGTTGGGCAAGTAAATGCTAGGGACAACCCCATTTTGACCACTAAGTCACTAAAATGTTCTGAACCATGCTAGACCAAAGTGTCCCCAAGGTGCACTAAACACAATTAGGCAACAAAATTTGGAGGCTCGTATCTCGGACCTCGTGAGACGTATCGGTGATCTGTGAGATGCTACAAAACCGTATTTCTGAGATATATAATAACCTCTCTCCGTTCTGGGAGATTCGAATTTGTTTGAATTTGGCACACCAGTCTCGCTTGATGTCAAAACTTGCAGTGAGGGTCAGTTGAAAGTTGCACCACTGGGTTTCTTCCAAACCGTTCATCTCAGCATTGAATGGACTACGCCATTAGCTCCGATTGGGTGAGTAAATGCTAGGGACAACCTCATTTCGACCATTGAGTCACTAGAACATTCTAGACCATGCCGGACCAAAGTGTCCCTAAGGTGCACTAAGCATGATTGGGCAGCGAACTTTGGAGCCTCGTATCTCGGACCCCGTGAGAGGTATCAGGTATCAGTGATTCATGAGATGCTACAGGACCATGTTTATGAGGCCTACAATAACCTCTCTCCATTCAGGGATTCAAATTTGTTTGAATTTGGCACGCCAATCTCACTTGATGTCAAAACTTGATGTGAGCAGGAATTTTTTTAGTGGCAATTATTCGCCAATTGGCGAATATGTCCTGATCGGCGAATAGAAATTGGCGAATAAAATGCTCATATACTGGTTGACCGGTTCGCCCGAATTTTATAAAATGCTCATATAGTGGTCGAATTGTTCGCCACTATTTTTACGTAATTTCAGCAACATAGTTGAGTTCTTCGCCCATATTTCTATTTACTATTTTACTCTTATTCTCCACGGATTAAATTTGGTGTATTTATCGAGGATCAACATTTGCCAATGGCCATTGTCCCAAGTAAAAATTTTATTTGCACTAGGACCCAATTTGCCATGCATCATACATAATCGTGTCCCAAATTCCCACCCTATTCGCCCAGTCAACTATTTGAAATTATGTGGGGTTCGCCAAATATTAGTTGTTATCATAAGCAACTGTCAGCCCCTTCGCCAAAATGGACAATGGAGATTATGAGGCAAAATTTGATGGCTGATATGAAAATGGTTTACTTGTAGTTGTCTATTTAAGAAATATGAGTTTCATTATTGAAACATGTCGGAGAGAAGGAGACTTCAAGAGATTTAGTTGATTCTAAGCTCACAACTACGATCGCTAGCGAACGACTACCAGTCCGTAGTATCTTATTCAAGTAAACTTTTATTGCAGCCATAATTTGTTGGAGATGTCACAGTCAAAGTTAAACAGGAAGAGGACTATTAAAGGTGGAGATGTCCAAGAGAGGCCAACGGAATGCAGAAATATATCTTCATACTTTGGCATGGGCAGACGCAATAGTTTTGGTCAAAGTGAGGAAGGTACATCATCAAAGGAACTTGTACAATTTCAAGGTTCTCAACCTACACAGGAGTCTAATGAACAAATTGGGGAGCCTAATAAATCTGGTGATGAAGTTGCGAAACCTGATATCTCTGATGAAGATGACCTTGAAGAAGAATTTCAAGTAAATAACTAGTACCAGGATGAATTGATCGACTTCAGTGATGATGATGGTTCAATTAACAGTAACACTAAAGGGAGAGGAAAATCAAAAGAAAAAATTGATCGTCAATGGGAGATGTCAAGGAGATTTAAATTTGATTGGGTGGCAAAGTATCCATTCATTGAACCCGTGGACAATCCAATTGTAGGTGAGCCGCCAGTAGAATGCAGATGTACGATTTGTAGTTGGAAGTATAAAAAGGAAAAGCTATTGCAACTTAAACTAGACACCATAGAGAAACATGTTGGTAAGGTTTACGAAACCTCAACTGTTAATGGAAAGGAAATAAAAGTGGTAAGATATAAAACAAAGGAGCAATGTCAACATAAAAGGAATGCTGAGGAATATCATTTGTTTCAAAAATTTAAGACAAAGCCTGGTGAAGTTCAAGGTTCTATTAATGTTATTTTTGCAAAAGCAAGTGAAATAGAAGAACGCAAAAAAGTTGTTCAATTAAGTAATGTTTTCCATATTTTGAGCAGAGGGCGTCCAATGACAGACTATCCTGAAATGAGTGGTTTGTTACACTTTCTAAAAGTTCCTAACTATCCTATCACTCATTGGTCAATAAACAATGGATGGGAATTGGCAAGTTGTATTGTCTGGGTTGAAATAGAGGATGTACAAAGAAAAATAAAAGAGTCAACCTTTATTGCACTGTCCTTAGATGAAGTTACGACAATAGATAATACATCGTGGGTATGGATGCATGTTTATACTATACAGAATAATGTCCACCAACCACATCTACTAACTGTTGCAAAATTGCGGGACAATGCAACATCGAAAACTTTATTTCAATTAGTAAAGAGCCATTTAATTGAATATGGAGGTATGGATGAATTGACAATAGCGAAGAAGTTGATCTGTGTTGGAGCTGATGGAGCTTCAGTAATGCAAGGTCAAAGGATTGGTCTTTGCACAAAGATGTAGGCTTCTTGTTCACCATATGTTGTTGGCATTCACTGTATGGCCCACAGGATGAATCTTGCTTTTAGAGTTGTGAAGAAGTTCCCTTTAGTAAACAAGGTTGAAGATTTAGTAAGAGAGTTGTACTCATATTTTTGTCAAAGTCTCAAACATTTTAGGTAATTTCAGCACTTTGCTGATGGAATTACCAATGGAAACAAGCTTCTTAAAGATGTTGATACCAGATGGATCTCTTTGGATGGACTAGCGCATCGAGTTTTTTTTTAATATCAATCTTTGATTGGACTGGTGTACGAAAATCGGGACAATGCATAAAATCAGAGATGTGGCGACTTGCTTCAAAGATTAAGCAATATAGAGACACTTTTGACTTTAGCATCTCTTCTTCCCATGCTAGAAGAAATGATGTTCATTATGAAAAAAGCCCAGCAAAGAGCCATGTATATTGCAGAATATGCTTACTTGCGTAAAATGTCATGCCAAGCCCTAGATAGTCTCTATCGAAATGACCTAAATTTATCCGATGAAAGATTTAATCACTGGCGGAAACTAACAGATTTGGACAATCCTGATAATTATTTAAAGATTGTTGAAAATGGGGATTTATGTGTTTGTGTAAGGGGATTTCAGATACCAATGTACTACAGTGCCCCCAAAGAAGCAAGCTACAAGAGTTACAAGGGAAGAGTTTACCAAGATCGTCAAGTCTATAGCAGGTAATGCAAGGGACATAGCCTATAAAGTTTCCTCTGAAATAAGATCCTGATTCCCATTTGAACAACTGCTTGAGGCCATGGCAATTGTGTTTCCTCAATATTGGACCTTAAACTCTAAGGAAGATTATCGTAATAGACTGATGACTTTGATAAAGGAATTTTGCAAATCTGTAGAATTCAATGGAGTGACTATCAATGGAATTTTAGATGAGGGTCTTCTTAGATAGCAATCGGGCACTTTTGCAAAGACTATATCAATTAATGCATAACCCACATGAAGAGGGCTCGACAACAAGGCTTTGGATAGAACTAAAACAGAGCACAATGTTGCGTGAAGAAATTTCAGAGTTCTCCAAGCTTTCTAATCTATGTCAGACCATGATATTGGGTTTAGTGGAGGAGGAGAGAATTTTCAGTGCTTTGGGCTTCCTAAAATCAAAGCTAAGAAACAAACTAGACAAGAATTTGGAAACATGCTTGAGGGTCTACACATCTAGGTATGATGTCAATACTTTTCCTTATCAAAAAGCAATGGAAATCTGGAAGAAAAGATGCAAAGGAAGAGGGTTGGGCAACACCATTAACCAATCTCCAACAACAACTCCGAGTGGGACAAGTACAGGTGGCGATGGGAGTCATAGAAGCGGAGGTCAGACTCAGAGTGAAGAAGACACAAACGAAAATGAAGAGAACAATGAAGAAAGTGGAATACTAGAATTGGATGATGATGACGACGCAAAGATGAATTGGCAAATTTAAGAAATTTATGCTAAATTAGCAGTAGCAATCAATAGGTATTTTTTGAACTTATTAACTACTATATCCTGTCATTCAATGTTCATTTTAGAAAAGCAAGAATGTATTATTTCTGTAGAGTGTAGTTTGTAACTTTGTATCGTATCATCAATGATCATTCATATTTGAATTTGAAATTCCTAAATGAAATTTTGTATTCCAATAGCATATAACAGAGTAAATCAACTAAGAATAACTGAATAAAATAGAGTAACTCAACATACATTAAATTGGAAAACATGAAAATTAGATAGAGCACAATTTGTTTTGTATTCATTTGTAATATATTACAATTTACAGTAGTTCAATTTGTTTTGTATTCATTTGCAATATATTACAATTTATAGTAGTTCAAAATTCAGAGCAATCTTTGTAGGCCAGTCCAAACATCCTCTGGTAGTAGAACAATTTGGTTCATAGTATAGTCACACTCCTGCAACTTCGTTAGCAATTCATATTTGGAAGTGTGACTTGATAGCACTGTTGCTTCTAAAACTCCATTCAAAGTTCTCACTGGTTTGATGAAATCCATGAATGTATCAGGAGATATGTCTGTAGGAATAAAGCATAAATCAGTATTTATTTTGTCATGCAACCTTATTTTATAATTTTCTCTTCCAATGAAGTTATTTGTGTCAAATCCCTTAGGCAAACCAAGACTTTCCATATTCGCTTTCCTTTGTTCCATCTTTGTGCTCTTCTGCTGAGCTTTGTCATCCAATTCTTGTGCTTCCTGTAGCTTCTCACATTTTCGAATGATACTTGATACCTTTACTAAGACATCAAGGCGGTTGCTAATTCCCTTGTTTGATAGATAACTATCACTCTTACTGTAGAGTTGTTGCATAATATCTTTTGCTTTCTTTTCTTTCTTGACAACATCCATGTTCTGTTCAATGTTCTTATGGAGCTTCAAGTAATATACTCTCATACTTTGAAGCATTTCAAACCACTCATACAAGCTATTACACATCACCAATATTTGGCCCCAAATGTGTTCTTTTGCAATCTTCACTAAATTATTATTAGTATTTGTTAAAGTTTGAATTGTATTATTGGCCTTCTTTAGTTCTTCTGCCATTTCTTCACAATTCTTTTTCTCTTCCACTACTTTGTGTTCCCAATGATTGGCTTTATTCGCTTGAGAGTCCAATTGCTTTTGCAATTCTTGGTTGGAGGCAACATTACTCTCCATGATTTTAAATAACTTTTCTGAACTGACTCTTTCTTCCTCTAGCTTTTTACTAATTTTTGCCAATCTTCCCCTCAATTCCTTCAGCTCTACCTACTCCTGTTCCTTCACTACTGCCTCCGCATGTTCCTGCTCTGTATATGCTAATGTAGAGGTCAATTTTTTAATTTTTTTCTGTAATTCTTTCAAATCGTTCTCTGAAGCTTTCCTCTTTTCTTTTTCATTGGCAATGTCTACCTATAACTTTTCTATATTTTTCTCGAGCTTTCTTCTCTCTTTCCAGCTTTAGCAATGCACTGTAGACCACTTGGTTTGTAGACTTTGATACATTGATTTTGTCCACATTTTTAACTTTGGAAAAATCCATTTGGAGAGTGGTAACTTGAAATTCAGACGGATCTATCTGACTCTCTAGTGGGTTTCCATATTTATTTGGTGGAATAACAACCATGAACTCCATCATGTCTCTTTTTGGGTCATATGTTGGTAAAACCCTGTTGGATGCAGGTTGTTCCTGTACAGCTACATTAAGGGCACCAATCTGTAATGTCTTCTATATTTCCTTATTCTTGGTTGTTGTTTCTAAAAATTTATTATAGAAATCATTGAAACAAAAATATGGTGTTGCAGAAGGATTTGAATGTTTGAAAGGTGAACCAGAGGCAGAGCTGGCAATGCCTGTTGATCTAACTAATGCTCTTTGAGGATTTAAACTTCTAGAGGGTTTTGTTGAATCTGAAACTACAAACAATTGTTTACAGCCATATTGTTGGAAATATTCAGGAATTAACCGAGTTACTAAGAGGGGAGGGGTGAATCAGTAACTTCGAATTTTCTTTCAATTACAGATGTATTAACATGTAATTCACTTTTAACCTTTGCATACAGAAAGCAAGAAACTTAAAAGCATTCACAATAATGACACATAGATTTGGTTACCCAGAAACTTTCCAAAAGAAAGTAAAACTGGGGTGGGGATGAAACCCACAAAGCTTTAATACTGCAAAATAAAGTTGGCCGGTTAAGGCTTACAATTTGATCACTTCTGATGATCTGCCCTGTTAGGAGCAATAAGGATTGCTAAATCCACCCTGTTAAAGGATTTACAAACATACAATGAAGTATGCACTCGGTAAAGAGATTTTACAAAAGACTGTTAAGTCTACCCGGTTAAAGGATTTAGTACTGATTCACCTGTTAGGATGAAACAGTAGATCTCTTGCTTTGCAAATGGATTGCTGATTGAGATTCGCTGATATACTGATCACCTTCTGTGATGAATTTGTCTTTGTTGTTCCTTATACTTCTGAAGCCTTCTGTAATTCGCTTATCTCTGCCTTTCTTTCTCTTTCACATATATTCTTTTTATTCATACATCTTGACATTTTTACAACATTGTTTATATACAAGTCTTAAACAATTAATTACAATTACAATTACACAGTCGGCTTGACAAATAAACATAAGTGCTACTAAGTCGGCCCAAGTATGGTTACACGGTTCCTGCAAACTGACTCGGTGACTTTCTGATACTCGGCGTCCACTACATTACTCGGCATCGTCATGCACTCGGTAGAAGTGAAGGCACGGTTCATACTGATCACTCGGTAGGTTTTGAACTCGGTAAATACTGGTGACTCGGTAGACATGATGTTACTCGGTTTACACTGTCCTGTTCGGTTTGTACCAACTTGCTCGGTTTGCACTGTCTGCTCGGTTTGCACTGTCTGCTCGGTTTGCACTGTTTGCTCGGTTTGCACTGTCTGCTCGGTTTGCACTGTTTTGCTCGGTTTGCACTGTTTGCTCGGTTTGCACTGAGAACGCAAATAATTGTTGTCACTAGTGGCAATTCTGCTTAATGCCAACAATCTCCCCCTTTGGCATTAGTGACAAAAACACTTATTGGCCAAAACTTATATACATGAATCATGCTGAGTTTTATTTTGATTTTTCAAAATTTGTCTTTGTTATAGGGCTTTATACATTGTCTCCCCCTTTCAATGTGCTAACTGTTTCTTATACAAGTCTTCTTCTATACATATCTCCCCCTTTTTGACGATAATGCCAAAGGTGCATATACAAGTTATTTACAGAGAGAATCCAAAATTTGATAGAAAATCAGAATGTACCTTCATTATTAGTGCCAGGGTTCTGTCCCAACTTTCTTGCAGAATCTTACATGTTTGTATAGCAGTTTGGACTTCTGCAGAGAGTTCAATCATGTGATCTGCTATAGAGAACTAATTGTCATGAATCAATGTTTTGGAATGTTCAATGTGCTTATACATTGTATTCATGATGGGAAGGATCATGTGTTGGATGTCTAGCAGTGTGGACCGGATCCTTGTGTCTTCTTTCAGTAGATCAGACTGCATATTTGATAGGTGTGAGATTTTCATGTGATGAGCAGAGCTTGAACTTGGTTCAAGTTGCAGCTTCTGTATGCTAGTCTTCATATCCTCATCCATTTTATTCATTTTATCCTTAACATCCTTCGTGAACTCGGCAATATTGCACAATCTGGCCAAAAGAGAGGTAGCATTCGAATAGATAGATTCAGTGTTAGACAAAACTGAAGACAATTCTACTTGGTTAATAGCTATGTGCTGAGCAATGTGCTCAAGCACTTTATTGTTGAATCTCTTCTCGGCTCTTTCAACTAACTTTTCTGTCCCGGATGAATCCTCATTGTATTTCTCAATTGCTTCTACTAATTGTAACAAAACATGCTGGGAGGAGTCTACTTTAATGCCTAATGCATCAGACAAAATGTCCTTAGCATCCTTGATGATTTGATACTCCTTGTCTCTCTCCTCTTTAAGCTTCTTTTGTTTTGCTTTCCTTTGGAGGATCTCACCTATATTTTGCATTTGGTCCGCTGATAGATTTGCAAAATCTAATGTAGGAATTTCTATCTCTTCATCTAGGTCTATATCCTCTACTACATTCTTACCCAAAAATTTTATACTCGGTAGAGCCTTAGGCTTATCTGTACTTAATGCTTTGGTAGTAGTGACAGTAGATAAAGTAGGGCTGGCTATAGAGACTGGCATACTTTCTACTGGAGAACTTAAGATATTTACACTTGAAGATTCAAAAACTGGAAAACTTACTGCTGGAAAACTTGATGGTGCAGGAGACTGCAGCTCGGTAGAAGAAATGGTAGCTGCTTCTGTTGTTGCTAGGGATGATTGGACAAATGTGGAAGTTGTCACAACCATGCTTGAAGGTGTCTCCGGGCTGGATGTAGAAACTTTTACTGGAGAGGTAGGAAGGGATGCAATGACTTCTGCTGCTATCCTCACAGTATCATCTACCTTAGTGTCTTCTTCTTGTTCATCACTGTCATCTTCAATATCTTTTATTATTACTGTTTCAATACTTGGTTGGTGAAGGTGGTATATGTTCTTCCATGTAGCATTTGCAGCCTTCACAACCGATTCAATATTGTTGATCAAAATCAAACAAGTATTGAACTTCAATGTCATCTTATTTTCATTTTCTTTTAATGCCTTCTTTACTTCATCATTTTTCAAGCTTGGCATCAACTGTCTCAGGTTTTGATCAAATATGTCTATCACCGTTTGCTTTGCATTGCTCCATCTCATTTTTATTGGATTCAATAGAACTGCTGGAACCTATGGGGCAATTTCTTCAGGAGAGTATTTCCACTGTCCCATCTTTTCAATAACAGCATCTTCTATTTCCTTTTGTTCTGTTTCCGATCTGGTTTCATATCTTAAGGATTTTATGTTACTTACTCCAGATCCTGATCCGTCTCTAAAGAGTTTGAGCTTTTCTTGAAGGTTTAGAGGAGGCCTTTTGAATACTATGTCTTTATCTGCCTTTTCTGCCTTGTCTGCCTTGCCTCTTGTATTTCTTCTTGTAAATATAGCAGTAGGAGGCTTAGGTGCCTTAGTGATAAATACCTTTCCTTTCTTCTTTGCAGGTTCTGGTTCCTCTGTTTTCTCATCCTTTTCCTCTTCTTCTTCATCTTTTTCTTCTTTGTCCTCGGTTATCATTTGCATTTTGGCTATCCTCTTCTTTCCTTTGTTTACCGCCTGTGGAAGCTTTATGCTTAGTTCAATTCTCACCTTAGCTTCATCATATGTTCCAAAATATGGAGCTTTGAGATTGACAGGCTGATTAAGAAGAGCTTCAATGATATCCTTGGTTTCATCAATATTTACCTCATAAGGAAGAGGTTTTACATATATAGTCCTTGGTTTAACTGCTTGAATATATACATTATCACAATCCACCATAAAACAAATGTCATCTTTGTAATCTTCCACCAACTTCTATGGAATCCGGAATCTGTCATTCATTTTCTCTTTGAAAGACTCAAAATAATTATCCATGATGCTTTCAAAATTTTCACCCATTTCTGAGATGTATTCATTTATTTCATAGAGGACTGGCACATCTTTTCTCCATACAACTTTTCCTTTAGAAGGGAAGAATTTCAGAACATAGAAGAATAAACAGACCAATAAGGATCCAAACTTACATGGATTATTTTTGGAAGTTTTAATGCTTTCCATATTTTTGTTAAACTGCTTTAACAATAAGTCTGCTAGGTCAAATGTTAAGTTATTCTTGACCACTTTGTATGCTAGGTCAATAGCTTCACAGGAGACACTGTTCTGTCGACTAGAACTGTAAATTTTATGGGCAATAATGTGTGTACCAAACTTTAGTTCAGCGTCGGTAATGCTGCTAACTTTCATGCCTCTACCGTCCCACTCGGCTAGGGTTTTCTTCTCTAGTTCCATCCGACCTAGGGTTTTGGTAGTTTTAGCTTTGTTCAACATGGGAAGACCGGTGACTTGATGAAACATCTTCTTTGTGATCTCTATAGGTTGCTCAAGCCAAATCTTGCCATCATGTACTCGGCTGAGAATGTATCTAATCCATTTATCTCTAAAGTTTCAAGGTAGATGTGCAATGTGAACTAAACCTTTATCTTCCAGATGTTTGTGCTCGGGTTTCATAATACCATCCACACATAGTTCTTCATGCACAATATCTAGTTCTAGGTTCCCCATTTCATGAATTGAACAGTTAAAATGATTGCGGATATCGTTAATAAGCAATACCTTAGGAGGAATCTGAGATTGAGCTCCGTTCGAATCTAGGGCTGCTGCAATTGCGGGCACGATCTTGAAATCTGGTGCTTTCCATTCCCCTTGGACTAACATATCAGATCCTTTCTTTGCTGAAGTGATGGATGATGCCATGGTAGCTCACAGAAAATTCCTTTCGCAAAAGTATTGAATCGCTGGGTTGCTCTTGAAATTTTCTGCTCTCAAAGTGCTAAAGGTTCGCAGTGAAGAATGAGTTCGATTACTTGCTTTTTGTTTACAACTCTATCATTAATGCTCATTACAAATTAGGGTATGAATTCTGACAGACTGTCACCCACTAAGAATTAATTGCTCGGTAAAGACTTCGCAACTTGGTGAACTCGGGAATTCATATTGCTCCGACCTCGCTCGGTAAAGACGGGTACCGACCTTGCTCGGTGAAGACTGAAACTGACCTCCCTGTGATCTTACTGCATCTTGCATGCTGATTTAGACCTTTCTTTTAATTCGGTTCTGGAACTGCTTGAGATTGGTCTATGAGAATACAGTTCCAGTGCTTTCTTGGAAATTTAGTTTGAGTCGGTAGAGCCATCCATTCCATTACTTGGACTGGATTGCTCGGTAGCTTTAGGAATCCATTTTTGTCTTACCTGTTTCCTGACCTGAGTTGCTTCATTCTTCTTTCCATCTTCAACTTCACTAGCATTTATGCAGTTTCTGGCTATGTGACCGAGTTTAGTGCATTTGAAGCATCTTACGGTAGTATCTCTTTTCCTTAGATGATGTTTTATGCAATTCATGCCAATGTGTCCATATTCTCCACAGTAATGACATCTACACCAGGTGTTGTAGTCCCATCCAAACATTGCTTTCATAATTTGTTCTGCTGGATTAAATGTCTTGGATCTGCACTCGGATGCCTTGTGACCCTGTTTGTTGCACTTCTGACAATTACCTCTGAATCTAGGTTTTTCCCTGCATTCATTTGCTTTGTGACCAGGTTGATTGCAGTTGTAACATTTTCCATTGAATTCTGCTTTTTCATTATTCCAACATTTATTTGAAGTATGTCCTATTTTACCACAATGATTACAAGTAGGTTTTTGATTTCTTTGAGTACCTTGCTTAGAAGATTCGCCTTCTCCTTTGTATCCAAGTCCTGCTTTTCTTTTTTGCCTATGAAGATTTCGCTCATACAGCTGATTCAGGTCTTCTTGACTTTTCAGCATTCCTTCATTGATTTGTTTTTCAGCGTTTAGGTCATCCACCAATCTTAGATTGATTTCCTTTTCAGATCTTAGTTCTTCTCTTGTGCTTTCTATTTCTGATCTTAGATTCAGAATTTCCTCATTTGTATGAGAGATCTGATCAATTAGGTTTTCTAGCTGAAGGGTTTTATTTTGGACTTCAATGTTTCTTCCATCTAATTCATCTTTCAACTTGTTTCTTTGTTCCAAGATCTCACAGAATCTTGTAGAGTGTAGTTCTTGTTCTCTTTTCAATTTTCTCACTTCTTCCTGCAGAGACCCATTCTTTTCTAGGAGTTCTTTGACAGCATTGTTTGCTTCATCTGAGTTATTCGAGGGAAAAAGATCTTCAATCTTTTCTTCAATGTAATTCTGATCATTCATCTGATTTGCAAGTTCCTTCCTTCTTCTTAGAGATTGGGAAAGATGTTCTTTTGCTTCTTTGAGTTTAGCTATGGCCATTTCCAGATCTAGCTTTTCATTTTCAATCACCTTGTTCAATTTGAATACCTCCATTGTCCTGGATCTTTGCTCAAGCTAGTTAAGCTTTTATCTTGAGAACCAATGCTGCTCTGATACCAATTGTTGGAAATATTCAGGAATTAACCGAGTTACTGAGAGGGGAGGGGTGAATCAGTAACTTCGAATTTTCTTTCAATTACAGATGTATTAACATGTAATTCACTTTTAACCTTTGCATACAGAAAGCATGAAACTTAAAAGCATTCACAATAATGACACATAGATTTGGTTACCCAGAAACCTTCCAAAAGAAAGTAAAACTGGGGTGGGGATGAAACCCACAAAGCTTTAATACTGCAAAATAAAGTTGGCCGGTTAAGGCTTACAATTTGATCACTTCTGATGATCTACCCTGTTAGGAGCAATAAGGATTGCTAAATCCACCCTGTTAAAGGATTTACAAACATACAATGAAGTATGCACTCGGTAAAGAGATTTTACAAAAGACTGTTAAGTCTACCCGGTTAAAGGATTTAGTACTGATTCGCCTGTTAGGATGAAACAGTAGATCTCTTGCTTTGCAACTGGATTGCTGATTGAGATTCGCTGATGTACTGATCACCTTCTGTGATGAATTTGTCTTTGCTGTTCCTTATACTTCTGAAGCCTTCTATAATTCGCTTATCTCTGCCTTTCTTTCTCTTTCACATATATTCTTTTTATTCATACATCTTGACATTTTTACAACATTGTTTATATACAAGTCTTAAACAATTAATTACAATTACAATTACACAGTCGGCTTGACAAATAAACATAAGTGCTACTAAGTCGGCCCAAGTATGGTTACACGGTTCCTGCAAACTGACTCGGTGACTTTCTGATACTCGGCGTCCACTGCATTACTCGGCATCGTCATGCACTCGGTAGAAGTGAAGGCACGGTTCATACTGATCACTCGGTAGGTTTTGAACTCGGTAAATACTGGTGACTCGGTAGACATGATGTTACTCGGTTTACACTGTCCTGTTCGGTTTGTACCAACTTGCTCGGTTTGCACTGTCTGCTCGGTTTGCACTGTTTGCTCGGTTTGCACTGTTTTGCTCGGTTTGCACTGTTTGCTCGGTTTGCACTGTTTGCTCGGTTTGCACTGAGAACGCAAATAAGTGTTGTCACTAGTGGCAATTCTGCTTAATGCCAACACGTATGACATTGTTGTCGGTGTTCTTCTGGAAGGGGAAAGCTTTTGCTTCTTGACACTATCTTCTACTATGGGATTCTGTGTAGATTCTACTGGCCTCTTTAGAGAGGGAACTTGTTGTATAAGTTTCCCAGTCCCACTAGCACCAGTGCCACTACCAGACCCAGTAGCAGTACTAGTAGATTCAAACCCAAGATCTGCACCATGATCCTAAGTAGTTTTTTTTGTCTCAATTGTATTCCAAACGCCTTCTCCTGTGGGACCCAAACCACCACCTTTATAACTCATTTTTTCCACAATGTCTGCCCCTTTGCTATATACTTTTTTTTTTATCATGGTTGGTTCCACTCTGGCCTGGAGTAAATGCACTTGGTGGATTATCATCCTCAATGTTTGGATTATCATCCTCACTATCGTATGCCATGTTAGGATGCTCCAAATTCCACAATTTGCTAAACTCTATATCCTCATCTATTTCATCCAGATCTTCACTGGTTTTTGGTTCACCAAGATCCTTTCTCATACTCCAAAAATCATCCATTTTTGTTCTAGTCCATTTTCTATCCTTACAAGCTTCTCCTATTCTCTTTGGTATTTTTATGTTTGATGGATTAGCAACTTTTTCATAGAAATTGTAGGACATCATAGGCTATACAATGCCCTGGTTTATTGTTGTCATAATTTGTGATGACAACTGTTCAACTAAAAAAATTTCCTCACTGAAAATTTTCTCCATCTCTTTTGTAACGTCATCCCAACTATCATTTTTTTTCAACCTCTCTAGCAATGGTTTACTTTCATGTTGAAATAAGTTTGCAGAGTTCTTATTAGCGACAAGCATTGTTTGAATGACATTGAGTGGATCATGCTTCCAATACCACTCTAAATCAAATTGAAAAATATCTATAAAAAAATTTGCCACTTTGAATGCCTTTCTCTCAAATGTTAACCCTCCAATTGAGAAAGGTAAGGAAGGGAATATGCTCTTCTTCAATTGGCCAACGAAGAGTCTATCTATGCTCTCTAGTTGTACTACATATTCTACTGCAAACACCCTGTCTGTCACATGCATTGGAAGTTTTTGGGGTTGCAGTTCTGATCTGTAAAACCTTAGCACAGTGTAATCTTCCATTAAGTACCAGTCAACCAATTGAATTGTGCTTCCAAGTTGGATGCAATCCCTACATGAAGCAGACAATCTAGGCATTGGAGTGCTTGTTATTTTTTTGTACAATGGTACCAAAAAGAAGTCTACAAAATTATTGTAATTCCTTTTGTTATCATACATTCTTATTTGAGGCACTGTCCAGTTATATATTGGAGTACCTATCCCCTTGTGAATTTCAAGCTTGTTGTTGTTGCTCATTAATATTGCCGCATGCTTGGCTAGCAGGAGATAGCACAAGTAGGTTGTGAGCCTAAATGTCTTAGAATTGCCTCTTTTAATCAATGCTAATTGTTCTTGCATCAATTGAACCACGTGTCCGACAAAATTATATCTTACTGGTTCATTAACACAATGGATATCCCAAATGAATTGAAGAATGCTAGCACCCACTTCCCTATTGTTTTCCAGTCCCAGGCAAAATGCTAGCGAGGATATAGAATCCTAAACCCATGGCACAAAAATGTTAAAATCATAAGGAGGCTTATGGTTCTCACCCAATGAAGCCTTTGCCTCCGGAACTATTAGACCCCTTATAAATGAATCTTTTGCATTTGGAGAGACTGCCTCATATTGCTCTTCCAGTTTTCCCAAGTCAATACGGACATTACAGTTTTGTCGGTCAAACCCTAGGTCTAGCAAACTGTGAAATTCTTCCTGGGTTATTGATAAAATTTCTTCCTGATTTTTTTTATTCACAATTGTTGTTCTTTCTTCATCATAATTTTTTGCACAATGAAGATAATTTCTAGGCAAGGGAAAACTTCGAGTAACAACATGTGACCCAAACCAACATCCCACAAAGCAACTTTATTTGTTTCTACATCTACCGCTGGGTTAAATTTTATAAAATCAAACCTCTTTGGCCCAGTTGCCTTATTGCACAATGAATGTTTAATTGCTATAACTCTCTTTTCACCATCGATAACAAGATCATAAACATTGTGATACTCATCAGTGAAACTAGGGATTTCTACTAGTTTTTTGTAGTCTATTAAAGGTTTCCCATCTACTTGAGTTTTTGTTTTCCCCATTGTTCTTCAGAAGAATGAAAAAATACAAATTCACAGATATTTACTAACAAAATCACATATAATAACTAACTAATTAATAAAACCCCAATTTAAGAAAACCCCAATTGTACATGCAAGAATTAAAATTTCAAAATCAAGTTAAACTTACCTAAAATTAAACTTTGAAATCAGGATAGATATAAGTTTTTGAATATGGTAAAAATAGGTTTTGAATGGGCCCCGAAACCATATACATTCAATTTTTTAAGGGAGTTGTAACCACCAAAAAATAGGAAGAATAAGCTTAGATCTAAGTGAAATAGCTGGGGGGAAAATAAAAACCTTACAGCACCCCCCAGCACATAATGTCACTCGAACTACCAGCAACACAATTCCAGCAAAACAACAGTAGCCAAACGAAAGATGCACAGAAAGACTCAAACTATTGAAGCCAAACGTGTAAAGTCAACGCTTTACAACAACATCCATTAATTAGGGAAAATAGGCACTCTAAACAATCCTAGGATTTTCCTTTACCTCCCTTCTTCTGGGAGCAGAGAGTCATATCAAAATGTAGAGGGGACTTTAATTATGTTTACCTGTAACAATAGTCCATCCCTCCTCTACCAAAGAAGCTTTCTCCTGCCAATCAGAAGCCGAAGAGGAGCCAACCACAATAGAATCAACAAGAGAAGTCTGGACAGAACCTACAATAGCCACACAGCCAGTGCCAGACTTCCCAGCACCAGCAGGAGCTTCTGAAACAACACTGGCTGGAAGGAGGCCAACAGACCCAGTAGACAATCCAGCACCTGTGCTACTAGCAAAAGGAATAATACTCCCAGTAGGACCAGAAGTAACTGGGGGAACACTAGCATCAAAAGTAATACTTCCAGTGAGAACAGAACCAGTAGCGAAGCCAGCAAACACAGAGTCCCCAACAAGAACAGAACCAGCTGGAGCAACCCCAACATCCAATGAATTGCTAGCAGACAAACTAGCAATTCCAGTAGAAGAGACACTAGCAAACAAAGTAGGAGAAGGAATGGGAACAACCATAGGACTAGAAACAGGGCCTGCAACCTTCTCAACCACATGTGTGAAGCTTCGAACCTTCTCCACTGTGTAGTGCTGAGAAGAGGCCCCCTTCCACCATGAAGCAGATTTATTATGTCTCTAAAGATCACATTGAGAGGCAACATGACTAGTCTTAAAGCATCTTCTACATCTGAAGGCGAGGCCTTCATAGTCCAATTGTTGAATCTAGCTTCTACCCTCGAGAGAAAAAAGTTTTATCTCTGAAGGTAGGCCATTCGAGGTATCAATATCCACCAGGATATGAGCATAAGTAGAGTCGAATAAATTTGAAAATTTTTCATCCACCATTAACATTTCCCCTAAAGCATCCCCCACAGTCTCCAGAACGGAGTCAATCCAAAGATGGAGGGGAAGATTAGGAATCCTAACCTAGATAGGTTGCAAATCAAATGATTCAGAAGATGGAGAAAAATTAGAATGCCATGGCTTTAGCAATAGCATGAAACGATCCTCCCAACTAAAGAAATTTTCACACAAAATAATGTTTCTATCCTCAGCATTATCAAATTTAGCCACAAAAAAGCTTTTAGCCATAGGGAAGATGTGGACTGTACTAGAGATTAGAGGTTCCCAATGACTGGAAATCTAGGAATGAAGATCAAGCAAAGAGGGCCAAAAACCCTTGAATCTACAAATCAACCCATGCTAAAAAAAATAGAGGTTGTCGTGTCAATCTCAGAGAGAGTATCTTTATCTAGCTCAATAGAAATATGGGGGCTGACTGGAAAGGCACTATGAAGAATAGTAGCCTTCTGAGCAGCAGCAGCCCCCCGAACATTAGTTGTTGCAAAAGCCCTAGTCGAAGCAACCAGCGTTGCCCCAGCAACACTAGCCAAATGCAAACCCCCAACAAAAGAACTAGCAACCGACGATCCCCTAGCAATCAGAGACTCCTCAGCAACCAGCAAAACCCTAGAGCCACCAATAACCTTCGGGGCCAGCAACTTCCCAAGGACACCTCCAGCAAGAGATGAAACCCTAGCTGAGACGACTGGCGACCCACCAGTAGAAAGTGAAGCACCAGTAACCTGAAAACCCCCAGTAGAAGCACTAGCGCTCGGAGAACCTCCAGCAACCAGTGTCACCCTAGTACCAGCGACCTTCAAGCCCCCAGCAGAAGCACCAGTGACCTTCAGACCTCCAGCGCCCAGCGAACCTCCAACAACCAGCATCCCCCCAGCACCAGTGACCTTCAAGCCCCAAGCAGAAGCACCAGTGACCATCAGACCTTCAGCGCCCAACAAACCTCCAGCAACTAGTGTCGCCCCAACACCAGTGACCATCAAGCCCCCAGCAAAAGCACCAAAGACCTTCGGGCCTCCAGCGCTTGGCGAACCATAGCGACCAGCGTCGCCCCAGCACCAACGACCTTCGAGCCCCCAACAGAAGAACCAGAGACCTTCAAACCTCCTGCAAAAGCACCAGCCAGTGAACCCCCAACACCCAGCATCGCCCCAGCACCCGCAGCCATTCCGTAGAAGTTGTAGAGTTAGGATAGATATAAGTTAGAACAGCTAAGGCTCTCACAAATTACAGTCTCAAAATCTTCGGCAATGATTCAACAGTTCTTTTTAGCTCTGTTGCCACGTGTCGATAGGTTTTTAAAAAGAAAAGGTTAAAAACCTTTCGTTAAATGTAATGGTATATAATTATACTATAATGGTAAAGTAATCTTTCTAAAACATGTGTAAGTTGTAATGTAATCTTTCTAAAACATACTACGTGTAACTGTTAATCTTTTCAATGAATTACACGTCAACGACATACTACGTGTCACGTTTTCAGAGTGAGTTTTCAAAAAAGCTTTTTGAAACCCATAGTTCTTCTGAAATACAACTTCAACCGTTCATCTCTCATAATCCAACGATTGTCACGATTTTAAAATATTAATAATTTAACACACACTAATGAATATTAATTATTAACTATATTCACTTAGAATAGCTTATCCATGAAATTTGAACCAGAAATGATAAAGTTTCAAAATATTTAATTATTACATGAAACAAAAATGCAACACAAATTTTTTATATTATATAAGGCAAAATTTCATTACAATTCAAATATGCCCATAGACCATATCTATTAACGATTTTTATAATCAAAAAAAAAAAGAAAAGCAGTAGCACTTTGAAATTCTTAAAACATTTTCATATTATATTTTTAAACATATGTGATTACAATTTATATCATTTCAAAAACCCTGGTAAGCTACTACCACCATAGGGAGATACAATAGAAGGACTAGAGAGTAGAGACTACGTAGAATCACAGACTATCCGGTTGAGGCTCCCTTCCTTCAGACTTCTTTGTGGAAGTCTGAAGAGAGGATAATGTCGACGAATTCTTCTAGCCATAGATAGTCCCGAGGTTCATCCAGTAGGTGCCACTTGCGAAGGAAATCTCTCCCAATCTGTGCCCACTTCTGATGACACGTGAGCTACTCAGCATCAAGGTTCAGTAGGAATGGTTGCCTAAGAATAACTACTCATGGTTGTAGAATCTTAGGCAAATCATTTGCCCAAGGAATTCCAACCCCAATTTCTAAAAATACGACAACATGCACATCGTCGCCGAGGTACTCTTCTTTGAAAACTTTCCTCAAAAGCATGATCATATCCACCTTCCCCCCCAGGTCCAACAGAGATGCCAAGAACCAAGATGAAATGTCAGTGGCGACTCTATGCCTATTTTCACTCTCCAGAAATTCACGTCCAAGCACCATCCTTATAGCCTCCTTGGTGAAGGCTCCCAATTCTGTAGCAATAGACGCCAGGATTGGGTCTGTGACCAGGCCCAAAAAGGCCTTCTGGTCCTCCAAGGCAATGCATCTCAAATGAATTGGAGTATCCATTCGCACAACGCAAACTATTCTAACAAATATGCTTTCACAATCGTAAATTAATGAGCATAGATCAATCTATTTATAAGTCCTGATTGAAAATCATTCCCCTAAAGATCTAATTAAATCGTAAGATGAATGGTAATTGTCCAAAAATCACTAAATCTTTCATATTTAATGCAACACTGGGTGGAATTGGAAACAACACTTATGATAAGACATTTTCTATCTTGGGAATAATAAAGGCCGAAAGGATCACGCCACACAAGTGGACATAACAATTCTTTATTTTTAAAAAATCTTAAAACCTATGCCCACTCCACAGAAACAATAAGCAAAGTACATTAGCTACAAAATGGTGATAGGAAATAAAGCTTTACCATTGATTTAAGATCATCAAATGGTCAGAAAACAATTTCCTTATATGATATGACATTTTCATTCAAGCCTTAACTTTAAGGCATTAATCTATGGAGGTATATGATGTCACTGTCACACATATCTGTTAGTGAAAATTGAAAGGCACCATCAAAGAAACCATTAATTCACAATGCACATTAATTTAATTGATGTCATGACTCATCTACTCATTGTCATTAATTAATATTTCTATCTAATATTACCGAATTTGCTAAAAGAATTCTAATATTTCTATCTAATATTATAGTGTCACACGTCCGTTCGATTACAACATATCAATGACCAAAGTTGAATTTCAGGCCTATTGTTGGTCTTCATAATATTTACAAAAAAGTCTCGGTGGAATCATGACACGTAGTATGACACGTATTGTTGGTCTTCATAATATATACAGAAAACTCTCGGTGAAATCATGACACGTGGTATGACACGTGTCATACCACGTTTCATGATTCCGCTGAGAGTTTTCCGTATATATTATGAAGACCAACAATAGGCCCGAAATTCACCTTTGGCCGTTGATATGCTGTAAATCCAACAGATGTGTGTCGTGTGAATCTGTGACATCATAGTGATGGGAGTGGGACCCGATGCAACTTCAACATCAAATCACAACCATTGGATTAACAGAGACGAACGGTGGAAGGTGCATTTCAAAGGGAATGTGGTGCGATAACTCCTTTAGTGAAAACTCTCTCCGGAATCATCACATGTCATTCTTCAAATTTCCAATTATTCAATCGCCATACCAACTATAAATTTTTGAAAACCATTTGCCATGACAAATAAATTAATTCAAATATTTGGAAAATAGTTTCGCCATATTTTTATAAAAATGGTATCCATTATTAAAATATTCGCCAACCAATATCCATATTTTGAAACATAATTCGTCATCAATATTAATAATTTTATTAATAAAAAATTATAGTCGCCATTTTTTTATAAAAATTGTATACACTATTAAAAAATTTGCCACCAAATATCAATATTTTGACACATAATTCGCCATCACTATTAAAAATTTTCCCCCCAAAACACATGTGATTCACCACAATTTTATACTTTTCTGGAGAGGGGGGGGGGATTCCTTAAAGTTATCCCTAGCTGTGAGGGTCAATTTAAAGTTGCACCACTAGGTTTCTTCCAAACCGTTCATCCCGGCACCGAATGGACTGCGTCATTAGCTCCGGTTGGGTGAGTAAACGCTAGGGACAACCTTGTTTCGACCATTGAATCACTAGAACGTTTCGGACCATGCCGGATCAAAGTGTCCCTAAGGTTTACTAAGCACGATTGGGCATCAAACTTTGGAGGCTCATATCTCGGACCCCGTGAGAGGTATCGACAATTCGTGAGATGCTACAAGATCATGTTTCTGATGCCTACAATAACCTCTCTCCATTCTGGGAGATTCAAATTTGTTTGAATTTGGCACTCCAGTCTCGCTTGATGCCAAAACTTTCTATGAGGGTGAGTTGAAAGTTGCACCACTGGGTTTCTTCCAAACCATTTGTCCCAGCACCGAATGGACTATGTCATTGCGTATGTTGGCAAGCGTTCTGGTGTGTCAAGAGGCAAAGTAAATGGTGCAGGAGCACCAAGGTCAAAGGCAGGAGCCATGGAGTGCCCTAGGGTCACTGATGGATCCTTGGGAGGAGTGGAAGACAAAAGGCCTTCAAAGGTCATTATATCATGTAATAAGAATATTCATGGTCATGTAGTATTGTTTTGATTATATATTTATCTCATTGTAATCACATATTGAATGTAAACCTTAATGGCAATAATAATCCTAAAAGGTACCTAGGGGTCACTAAGAATGGATTATGGATTGATCCTAGGTTAGGGATTGATGGAAATGACCTATAAGGGTCTAAAAAGATGTAATAAGGCTATTAAAGCCTCTAAATGGTGTTGAGAGCACTAAGAGTGCAATAATTTGTAAATTGCCTATATTAACAATATAAGCCAAATAGGGCTTCATTGGAGTTAGTAGGGGTAATAGGTTTCTAAAAGTTGAAATTAAACCTTTTAGAAGTCTTTAGATGGGCTTTGAATGATGTGTTGTCTAGTTGACAACTTTTGTTGTCAACTTGACAACAAATTTCTTGTTTATGTTAGTGATAGTCAATTAGGGGATAGTTAGAAAGTTAGTTAGTAGGTTCCAGTTGGTCTTTTGAGGATTAGACTCTATCTTTGAAGAGATCTACGGGGGTAGATAGGAGAGATAAGTGTTGATGTGTAATTGTTGAAGTTTGTAATCGAATCAATCAATGAAAATAAAGTTCACTACATTTCTATAGTAATTTGTTGATTACAGTGTTTGTAGGGCTACTAGATAGGCCTAGAAAGGCTATATAAGAGAAATGGTTGAAGTTGAGGTGATTGGAGTGAATGGGAAGTTGGAACATGGTAAATAGAGCATGATAAGATGATCTATGGTGTTGGGATCAAGGTGAGAGGTCTAGTTGGAGTTTTGGTATAGTGGAGGCACTACGTGCACTAGGTAGCACTCTATTTGACCCTTGAGTTGAGACTAACTCCTTGAGTAGATTCTAAGATGCTTGTAAAATATTCAAGTTGAGTTGACTTCCATGGGGGGATAGTAGAGGGCTCTACATCAGATTTGTTTGGTTGAGAGCATCAAATACACATGAATACAATGTAGCACATAAATTTTGAATTCACTTAAATAATGAATTACACATGTGAACACGCATAGCACATAAAGCGTACACATAAATTTGATTAAGTCATGAAGCATACATGTAGCACATATTTTATAAAGCATACCACATGAATTCACTTAAGTCATGCACGTAGCCCATACACATGAATTTAGGTTATGAAGAATGTACGAATATACATGAATATACTTAAGGCATAAATCGTACACATGAGTACATACACAAGCATATTTGCATACTAACAATAAATAAATGAACACACAATTAACAAATTGGATCGAATATCAAGTTTCATATATATCTAAATGAACAATAATTCTGTACATATTACATGTCAACATGTCTAGATACAATGTGGCATACGCCATCTCAAAATATGTCATATTACATCTCAAAATAAGAAGTTCAACTACAAAAGTTTCTAGGACATCCTATTCTACTGGTGGATCATCAAAATGCAGCCTCTTTGAAGTACTCTTTGGCTCGGATGGATCCTACATTCAAACACAAAAGTGAAACCCCAAGTTAGATTAAAATTCAGAATCATAGTCAACAATAATAAATAAAATTTAAACTAAAATTGAACTCTCATATACCTCGCCTCTCTGCCTCCTCCCACGGACGGGAGACCTAATATATGTCCTTGGTAGCGCAGGAACAATGCCACCGATGTCGACTCTTACTTGTATATGTTTGCGAACATGAGATTGATCTACGAGTTATACTATTTAATGTTAAATACTTGGTAGAAAATATGTTTACAAAATAATCGAATTAACATTAAAACCTACCTGTGTTGAACTTTCTTCAGGAAATGTTGGCTGAGTCATCATCGATACAAACCCTTGGCATTCTACCTCCCTCAAACTAGGAGTGACCTAAAAAACTCAAACATATACTTTATACTATCATAACTTGATCATATTATATATACTTGATAGTAAAATACACACAAATAACTTTAGAAATATACGTACCGTGGGGCTATCACTGTGAATGGATATGTCTGTGACTCTATCGTGATGATAGGGTCTCACAATATCATCAGATGCCACTCTTTATCAAATAAACCATGTAAATTAAAAATGAGTACTCACAACTAACAAGTATACATGTATGCATAAACAAACTAAATTACTTAATTACCTTTCCCTTGTCAATGTCTGACAACTGCACCCCCCCACATTGCCCCTCAGTGGCAACTAGTGACACTTGCATCAGTATGTAATAAGATGATCGTAAAAATTAGAAAATAATGTACATATACTATTATAATAATTTAAGGAAACCAAAGAGTACATTAAAATATATGTATCGTGGAATTGTCAAGGCCAAATGATATTGCCGAAAGCGTGGACCCCTCCACCTGTGCCATCTCCTCCTCTGTCATCAACTGAACATAAATGTAACACATCAAACAAATAAGTGGGAAATTATTATAAAAAAAATCTACTAAAAATACAAACAATAAAATTTAAATACAATGTAAAAAGTGAACTGTTTACCCTTACCGTAACAGAAGGAGCCCATGGCTCTGTATGCCCCTAATGCACATCTTCATGAGGTGCTTCAGTGCCTGTAGTGTGTTGTGTAGAATCGTCCACCTCGCAAACGTAATTATATGCATCACTATCATTCAAGGGACCTAAGCACAGATTCTTGCACATAATGCAAGTATGGGGCACACAAACATGTGAGCTCGTGGAGGATGTGGAAGGGCCAGAAGCATCAACACGAGGAGGCAACAATGACGTGCTCTGCGTAACCAGCAAAACACTCAAGGTGTGAATGGCTTGAATAATCTATGAGCCGACCTCGATAATAATGTCAGGAGGCTGCACTGTGGGAGGTGGTAAAATCTCGAGAGGGGGGACATATGTGCGAGATTTCACCCATTGTGTCCATGGCCTGTCCTGAGGAGCGCCTAAACCTACACCCTAGTCCGGTCTCATACTCCAATAATTGACCTTGTGACCGAGCACAAATTTAGCATACAATTTTTTAATAAAATAAAATGGGACATCCAAATTGTTGTGAGGTGGTCTATCAAAAACCATCCACCAGCGGTCCCAAAAGTTGTCACGTATTGCACTATTTGTGCACCATTCAATTGACAACTTGGTTTTTTTAGGGTCCACTTTTAGACAGGTTTTAGGATCTACAAAAAGATTACATATGTCATGTTTTGTTATGTTTAGGTTCATGACTTGATCATAGTCAAGCCCATCATCAAACTGGGCGTGCATGGAATCGCGCCAAAGAAGTGCAACACTATGTTGCTCTGTAAGTTTCTCCATGTTATCAATAATTGAGTTCAATGTCGTAAACATGAGGCACAATGTGGGGATATTGGCATAGGTGGTTTGAAATCCTCTAAGTTCATTTAGATTATCTCCTATTAGATCCTCTAAATGGCGAGGGTTTGTGATAGGTACGTCTTCTGGAAGTGGGGGATTGTTGGGAGGTGGTTCTAGATTGTTTGTGGGATCATTAGGAGGGTTTTTTTATTCCATGTCTGATTAGAATTAAAAAATAAATAGATAATTACAATGAATTTTAAAAAATAATATAAAAACTCATTTAAACGGGCTAATTTTTATATAAAAAACTATAAATTTCTATTAAAAAATAATAAAAACAATAAAAATTTGAAGATTGGACTTACCTTAGATTAAAGAAAAATTGGATAGGGGATTCCAAACCAGATATCTGAAAGCCCTAGTTGCGTTCACGTTTTCACAGTGAAAATATTGAACGCGACTAGGGTATACAAATTTATAATTACTGGCAAATATTGAATATCCAATTAAGCCTTTGCTTTGGCTTTTGGCTTGGCTAGGTGTACTGACACTCAGGCCTACTAAAAAGTTAACAAATGCATTTGTGCGCTTCTGGACGAGTGAAAATAGGTTTTTTTCACATCACCACTTTTTGGCATACCATGATCCTTCACATACCCGAGTGTTAATTCCCTTGTTTAATAGATAACTATCACTCTTACTGTAGAGTTGTTGCATAATATCTTTTGCTTTCTTTTCTTTCTTAACAACATCCATGTTCTGTTCAATGTTCTTATGGAGCTTCAAATAACATACTCTCATACTTTGAAGCATTTCAAACCACTCACACAAGCTATGAGACATCCCCAATATTTGGCCCCAAATGTGTTCTTTTGTAATCTTCACTAAATTATTACTAGTATTTGTTAAAGTTTGAATTGTATTAGTGGCCTTCTTTAGTTCTTCTGCCATTTTTTCACAATTATTTTTCTCTTCCACTGCTTTGTGTTCCCAATGATTGGCTTTATCTGCCTGAGAGTCAAATTGCTTTTGCAATTCCCAGTTGGAGGTAGCATTACTCTCCACGGTTTTAAATAACTTTTGTGAAGTGGCTCTTTCTTCCTCTAATTTTTTACTAATTTTTGCCAATTTTCCCCTCGGTGCCTTCAGCTCTGCCTGCACTTGTTCCTTCACTACTGCCTCCGCATATTCCTGCTCTGTATTTGCTGATGTAGAGGTCAATTTTTTAATCTTTTTCTATAATTCTTTCAAATTATTCTCTGAAGCTTTCATCTTTGATTTTTCATTGGCAATGTCTACCTGTAACTTTTCTATATTTTTCTCAATCTTACTTTTCTCTCTTTCTAGCTTTAACAGTGCACTATAGACCACTTGGTTAGTAGACTTTGACACATTGATTTTCTCCACATTTTTAACTTTGGAAAAATCCATTTAGAGAGTGCTAACTTGAAATTCAGACGAATCTATCTGACTCTGGTGGGTTTCCATCTTTTTTGTGTGGAATAACAACCATGAACTCTATCATGTCTCTGTTTGGGTCATATGTTGGAAAAACCCAGTTGGATGTAGGTTGTTCCTCTACAGCTGTAGTAAGGGCACCAGTCTGCAATGTCTTCTTTATTTCCTTATTCTTGGTTGTTGTTTCTGCAAATTTATTATAGAAATCTTTGAAACAAAAATTTGGTTTTGCAGAAGGAATTGAATGTTTGAAAGGTGAACCAGAGCTTGCAATGCCTATTGATCTAACTAATGTTGTTTGAGGATTTTAACTTTTAGAGGCTTTTGCTGAACTTGAAATTGAAAACAGTCCTTTAGGATTGAGTGTCAATGATCTGGAAACCTTTTGCTTCTTAACACTATCTTCTATGGGATTCTCTGTAGATTATGTTGGCCTCTTTAGAGAGGGAACTTGTTGTATAAGTTGCACAGTCCCACTAGCACCAGTGCCACTGCCAAACCCAGTAGCAGTAGATTCCCCAATCCCACCCGTGGAAATGTATGTTCTTGTGGGCATAGTGGTTCCTGATGAATCTAATGGGTCCACTCCAAATCCAAACCCAAGGCCTGCAACATGATCTATTTTTTGTGTGACAATTGGATTCCAGACGCCTTCTCCTATGGGACCCAAACCACCACCTTTATAACCCATTTTTTCCACAGTGGTTGCCCCTTTTCTATATACTTGTTTCTGGTAGTCACTGACTCCCTGGAGTAAATGCAATTGGTGGATTATCATCCTCATTGTCTTCATTTTCATCATCATCACTACTATCGTATGCCATGGTAGGATGCTCCAAATTCCACAATTTGCTAAACTCTATATCCTCATCTATGTCATCCAGATTTGCACTAGTCTTTGGTTCACCAAGATCCTTTCTCATACTCCAAAAATCATTCATTTTCATTCAAGTCAATTTTCTATCCTTACAATCTTCTGCTCTTTTCTTTGGTATTTTTATGTTTGATGGATGAGCAACTTTTTCGTAGAAATTGTAGGACATCATAGGCTATACAATGCCTTGGTTTATTGATGTCATAATTTGTGATGACAACTATTCAACTGAAAAAAATTTCCTCAGCGGAAACTTTCTACATCTCTTTTGTAACGTCATCCCAGCTATCTTTGTTTTTCAACTTCTCTAGCAATGGTTTACTTTCATGTTGAAATAAGTTTGCAGAGTTCTTCTTAGCAACAACCATTATTTTAATGACGTTGAGTGGATCATACTTCCAGTACCACTCTAAATCAAATTGAAAAATTTCTATAAAAAAATTTGCCACTTTGAATGCCTTTATCTCAAATGTTAACCCTCCAATTTAATATGTTCTTCTTTGACTGGCCAGTGAAGATTTTATCTATGCTCTCTAGTTGTAGTACATATTCTACTGCAAACACCCTGTCTGTCACATGCATTGGAAGTTTGTGGGGTTGTAGTTCTGATCCGTAAAACTTTAGTACAGTGTATTCTTTCATTAAGTACCAGTCAGCCAATTGAATTGTGCTTCCAACTTGGATGCAATCCCTACATGAAGCAGACAATCTGAGCATTGGAGTGATTGTTATTTGTTTGTACAATGGTGCCAAAAAAAAGTCTACAAAATTATAGTAATTCCTTCTGTTATCATACATACTTATCTGAGGTGTCCAGTTATATATTGGAGTACCTGTCGGTCTTGTCCCCCTCTAAATTTCAAGCTCGTTGTTGTTGCTTATTAATATTGCAACATGCTTGGCTAGCAGAAGATAGCACAAGTAGGTTGTGAACCTAAATGTCCTAGAATTGCTTCTTTTAATCAATGCTAATTGTTCTTGCATCGATTGAACCACGTGTCCAACAAAATTATATCTTACGGGTTCATTGACACAATGGATATCCCAAATCAATTAAAGAATGTTGGCACCCACTTCCCTATTGTTTTCCAGTCCCAGGCGAAATGCTAGCAAGGATATAGTATCCTGAACCCATGGCACAAAAATGTTAAAATCATAAGGAGGCTTATGGTTCTCACCCAATGAATCCTTTGCCTCTACAACTATTAGACCCTTTATAAATGAATCTTTTGCGTTTGGCATTACTGCCTCATATTGCTCTGCCAGCAATCCCAGGTCAATATGGACATTATAGTTTTGTCAGTCAAACCCTAGGTCTAGCAAACTGAGAAATTCTTCTTGGGTTATTGATAAAATTTCTTCGTGATTAATTTTTATTCAAAATTGCTTTTCTTTGTTCATCATAATTTTATACACAAATCAAGACAATTTATGGGTAAGGGAAAACTTCGGGTAACAGCATGCGACTCAAACCAACATCCCATGAAGCAACTTTATTCATTTTTGCACCTATTGTTGGATTAAATTTTATAAATTCAGACCTCTTTGGCCCAGTTGCCTTACTGCACAATGTATGTTTAATTGCTATAACTCTCCTTTCACCTTTGATAGCAGGATCATAAACATCGTGATACTCATTAGTGAAACCAGGGATTTATAAGTTAGTTTTTTATTTCTACTAGTTTTCTACAGTCTATTAAATGTTTCCCATCTGCTTGCCCTTGGCCTTGAGTTTTCGCTTTCCCCATTGTTCTTTGGAAGAATGAAAAAATAAAGAATCACATATATTTACTAACAAAATCACAAATAATAACTAACTACTTAAGAAAACTCCAATTTAAGAAAACCCCAATTGTACATGCAAGAATTAAAATTTCAAAATCAAGTTAAACTAACTTTTTGACATTACAAAATCAGGATGCATTAGGCTAGATATCTTACCTGAAATTAAATTTTAAAATCTGGATAGATAGAAGTTAGAATGGCTAAGGCTCTCACAAATTACAGTCTCAAAATCTTCAGTGACGGTTCAACGGTTCTTTTTAGCTCTGCTGCTACGAGTCGATAGGTTTTTAAAAAGGAAATGTTAAAAACTTTTCGTTAAATGTAACATTTAAACCAAAATTTTGGAATCCTTTTAATGTTTTATCTTCACATGATATAATGGTACGCAATCTTTTTAACGAATTACACGTGTCACATTTCCGAAGTGAGTTTGCAAAAAAGGTTTTTGAAACCCACAATACTTTTGAAATACAACTTCAATCGTTCATCTCTCGTAATCCAACGATTGTCACGATTTTAAAATATTAATAATTTAATACACACTAATGAATATAATCATTAACTATATTCACTTAGAATTCATGCATTTGAGAATACCTTATCCATGAAATTTGAACCACTCACCATTAAATGATAAAGTTTGGAAACATTTAATTATAACATGAAACAAAAGTGCAACACAAATTTTTTATATTATATTAGACAAAATTTCATTACAATTCAACGATGCCCATAGGCCATATCTATTAACAATTCTTATAATCAAAACAAAAAAGAAAAGCACTTCAAATTTCTTAAAACATTTTCATATTTTTTTTAAACATACATGATTACAATTTACATCATTGCAAAAACCCTAGTAAGCTACTATCACCAGAGGGAGACATAGTAAAGACTAGGTAGACTCAGGGACTATCTAGTTGAGACTCCCTTCCTTCTGTGTGGAACTTTGAAGAGAGGATAATCTCGGAGAATTCTTCTAGCCATCGATAGTCCTCAGTTTCCTCCAGTAGGTGCCACTTCCGGAGGAAATCCCTCCCAATCTATGCCCACTTCCGATGATGCATGAGCTTCTCAACATTAAGGTTCAGTAGAAATGGTTGTTGTGGCACATTTAATCCTGGTTGTAGAATCCTAGGCAAATCATTTGCCCAAGGAATTCCAAACCCAATTTTTGCAAATACGACAACATTCAAATCATCGTTGAGGTACTCCTCTGAAAAATTTCCTTAGAAGCATGAGAATATCCACCCTTTCCCCCCAAGTCTAATAGATATGCCAAGAACCGAGATGAAATGTCGCTGTTAACTCTATACCTATTTTCACTCTCCAAAAATTCACGTCCTAGCACCATCCTTATAGCCTTATTGGTGAAGGCTCCCAACTCTGTAGCAATAGATGTCAGGATTGGGTCTATGACCATGCCCAAAAAGGCCTTTTGATCCTCCATGGCAGTGCATCTTAAACGAATTGGAGTGTCCATTGAAAATTGAAATTTGACAAACTGATATTAGTATTCTAATTTTTGACAAAAATTAAAGAGAACCTAGCACTCATAGACTATTTTCACAAATCTGCTTTCACAATCGTAAATGAATGAGCGTAGGTCATCGATTTATAAGCCCTAATTGAAATTCTTTCTCTGCCCTAAAGATCTAATTAATTTGTAAGTTAAATGGTAACTATCCTTCAAAAATTTCCAAATCTTTCATATTTAATGCAACAGTGGGTGAAATTGGAAACAACACTTATGATAAGACATTTGCTATCTTGGGAATAACGAAGGCCGAAACGATCGCATCACGCAAGTGGACATAACAATTCTTTATTATAAAAAAAATGTGAAACATGTGCCCACTCCGCAAAAACAATAAGCAAAGTATGTTAGTTGTGAAATGGCGGCAGGAAATGAAGCTTTACCATTGATGTAAGATCATCGAATGGTCAAAAAATAATGTCCTTAGATGACATGATGTTTTCATTTAAGCTTTAACTTTAAGGAATTATTCTATCAAGGTAATGAATAGATAATGATGTCACACATATCTATCATTGAAAATTGAAAGGTGCCATGTAAGCAGCCATTAATTGACATTACTTTAATTGATGTCATCTACTCATTGCCATTAATTAATATTTCTATCTAATATTACCGAAGATTGCCAGCAGAATTCTACTTTTTTGGTGTCAGAAATGAGGTCACAGACTCACACGTCTATTGGATTACAACATATCAACGGCCAAAGGTGAATTTCAAGCCTATTGTTGGTCTTCATAATCTTTACGGCAAACTCTTGGCGGAATCATGACATGTGGTATGATTGATCATGGGCTTATTGGTACGATCAATCATACCACATGTCATGATTCTGCCAAGAGTTTTTCGTAAAGATTATAAAGACCAACAATAGGCCTAAAATTCACCTTTGGTCATTGATATGTTGTAATCCAACGAATGTGTGAGTCTGTGACGTCATAGTGACGGGACCCAATGCAACTTCAAGATCAAATCATAACCATTGGATTAAGAGAGATGAATGGTGGAAGGTGCATTTCGGATGAATGTGGTGAGATAACTCCTTTACTGAAAACTCTCTCTGGAATCATCACACGTGTCATTCTTTGAGAATGAAAACTCGGGAGAATGAAAATTTAATAATTATTTCAAATTATTAAATCGCCATACCAACTATACAACTATTGTATTAAATTGCCAACTTTATATGCATTTTTGAAAAATATTTTCCATGACAAATAAATTAATTAAAATATTTGAAAAATAATTTCGCCATAATTTATCAGTATAAGGAAGTCCGATTCGCCAATTAAATTAATAATTTTCTTATAAAAACCATTTGTAGTTGTCATATTTTTATAAAAATGGTATACACTATTAAAAAATTCACCACCAAATATCCATATTTTGAAACACAATTCGCCATCAATATTAAAAAAATTCCCTTCAAAACACATGTGATTCACCATGATTTTATACTTTTCGGGAGGGGAGTGGGGGGGGTTTCTTAAAGTTATTCTTGGTACATACATACATATGTGTGTGTATACACATACATACATACATACATACATGTGTATATATACATACATGCATATACATATGTATATGAATACATGTATGCATACATACATATATGTAAGTGTGTGTGTGTACATTGACATGTGCATATACATACATACATACATATATATAATGTTAGTGCAAAATAAGTATTGTACCTAGCAAGTTTGACACTCAAGTTGTAGCCACACATGTTTTGATTAAGTAAAAATAGGTTTTGAAAGGACCTGAAACCTTATACAACAACTCAAAAAATCTAGCAATAAAAGGCCCTGACACAACAATGGAGACCACCAATACAACAGAGGGAACTACCACCAAAAAACCAACACCAAGAGACAACAGTCCTCAACAAGGGTACTTACGATTTATATTTAGAGCCACCCTTATAGGACCGAAGATTCATATCCAAAGGAGGAATAGATGACTTTGGTTTCTTTCCTTTCACAGTTGTCCATCCTTCCTCCAACTTAGCAGCATCCTCCTACCAAACCCCTGAAGAAATAGAAGAACCTTCATGATGGCCCAGAGTAGAATCAACACCAAACAACACATTATCCCTAGGAGAAACCAGTTTGGGTGAGTCCAAAGCAATAGCAGATTGGATAGCAGAGTCAATAGTCTAGACAACAGCAACAGTCATACCATCATCCAACCCTACAGAATCAACCAGAACAGGCTGAGCCAAAACATCACTCGTCGTAGCACGAACTCCCACAGAAGCAAGAACCTCCTGAGAAGATCCGACAACCTGCTCTCTAACCTCAGCTGAAGATTTATTCATAGTATAATGTTCAGCAGAGACACCCGACCACCAAGAAGGCAGTCGTTTCAATTTAACCTTCTCAGATGAGCATCGAGCAGCCACATGGCCAATCATGTGACATTTCTTGCAGCAGAAGGGAATACCCTCATAATCCAGAATTTGTATCCAAGAGCCCTGCGGAGAGGCCAAGAAAATCTTCTCAAGGAGACCCTTAGAAACATCCATCTCAACAAAGATGCGAGCAAAAGTTGAATGAAGAACATCAGAGGTAGCCGAATCCACAATTTGGAAATCCCCAAGAGCATTCCCCATAGATTCCAACACCAGATCCAACCAAAGATGCATGGGAAGATTCGGAAGCCTAACCCAAATAGGAATCTTGTTAAAGGATTCTGTAAGCGGGTTGAAATCCTTATGCCAAGGTTTGGCCATCAGGGGGAATCGGTCATCCCAGGAGAAGCTGTAATCACACAAGATGGTCTTCCTATCTTTAGCATTACCAAATTTTACAATAAAAAAACCCCTAGCAGCCGGGTAAATCTGGACATCTTCGGATAAGATCAGCTCCCAATGATTGGTAATCCAAGCATGAAGAGCAGACAGAGAAGGCCAAAACCCCCTAAATCAAAATATAGTAGCATGCGAAGAGAAAACCTCTGCAGTTTCAAATATTTTATCTACTATTTCATAATCTAACTGCATGCAAATAGGCTTACTCACAGTCACAGGGGAAGTCACCCAAGGCCTCATAGTCCCTGAAGATCGAGCGGGAGAAATCCCATGAAGGCCAGCCTTAAAGGCGGCAACATCAGCATAAGAACCAAGGGCACCAGCAGAGGAGCCCACCATCACAACCCTTCCATCAACAGGGACTTCAACCCTACCGTCGGTGGCATCTAGGGAAGCATTCAACGCCGAGGCACGCGCGGGAACCTGGGCGGGAGAAAGGATTTGAAATCCTTGAGCGGCCTGAGCGTGAGCGGGAGTAGCAGCAGGAGACATTTTTTACTCCTACAAATGTTATTCATTTGTAGCCACACATGTTACTTAAGTTTACATAGAAAATACATGGGATACTTCTCATTTTTAATGGGACGTAGTTATCAGTTTCCCATCTTAACTGGATGATAAGTTATCGCTTTATGTGTCAAGTCATAAGATTAAGGCACTTGTTGTGATTATATGCCATCCTATGTTCACCTTGGCTTATATAACCAAGGGCCCCCTTTGTAATCTCATAATACACATATAATGTGTTAATGGTGTACCATTTTCATATTTGATAGAACAATATCATTCTGTCATTGTTGATCTCTCTTGTGCTTTCATGGAGTGCCTCGATCTTGGGCGGCTATAATATTTAGCCAATCTTACATATGTAGAGTATTTTATGCAAACTCTAACATTGTATTAGAGCTTGTGGGTTGCTTCTTGTTAGTCTTATTTGAGAGATCTAGGTTACAAATATTGGTTCATTTTGAGGACTTTATTTTCATGGATTTGTATTTAAGGTCAAAATTGGAGCTTGTAGGTGCAAAATAGAGTTGACCACTAGATTTAGAAGGTTTGGGATATTCATCTTTGACTTTTGTTTTGTCTAAATGGAACATTGAATAGACAATAAAGAGTATAATTTTATAAGTGCCTAGAAGATATTAATTGAATATACAATATCTTATGTATAAGATAGTATTTTGTGTTTGTGCAATTTGAAATATAATCTTGAGTTTAGGTTAATGATTTATTTTGAAGGTATCATATGTTTTCATATATTTTTCAATGCACTTGTCCTCGTCTAATTGTAATTGAAATGCATTGGTTATTTCAATTTTAATTTATAGTCTAATAGTTTATAAATTTGACAGTGACATTGCATCAATATAAAATAGATAATAATGACTTTAATTCTTAAATAAGCATGACCCCATTTTGCACCAACTCTCTTTGATTTTTTGTTGTATACTTATGGTTTACATCTAAATTTATGTAAATGAATTCGTACTCTCTCTCCTTTGAACACTCATTAATATAAATTTAGCTTGCAATGGTCAATGGTAAACAACCTATCTTGGACGTGACGTGAATGTTGTTGAGCACGTAGACAAGGAATGAAGGATTCCTTTCTTATATTTTAATCTATATAATTTAGATAGCCTTGTGGTGATCGCTCCTATGTACAAATTTCTTGGTTAAATCTGTGGAGGAATGGCTGGTCCGATCAATAATGTTAGAAACTCCAGTCCAAACAGGGGGCAATTCTTCACCCTATAAATACCTGATTGGATTATTAGCTTTTCTTCACAACAGTTTTCCTCAGAACGTCATAAAAGAAAATGGCCAAGGCAATGACATTATTTTGCGCGGTGATAATAATAACAATGGCATTGGTATTATTATTGGTGGGCATGGCAGAAGCAGCAGCAGCAGCAGATTTTCCTGACGGTTGTCTGAATGGTTATAGTTGCACCACCACTTACGGTTGTCTCGATGGTATGCATTGCTGCCAGATCGGTATCTGTGGTGAAGGAGTGGGACTTTGCTGTTAATCCCATCATTTGCTGCAATGGGACTTTGCTCCTAATCTTATCACAGAGAAATACTTGAACTTTTCTCAAAATGAATAATCTACTATGTTTTGGACATATGGAAAGATTACATTATTATTATCATAATTTAACTATGTTTTATATGGTAGGAGTCATTAGATTGTAAAAAATATGATGTGCTTGCAGGTTGCAATAGTGTCGTAGAACTGGTGTAGTATAATAAAGATTTATGTAGCTATACTTTAGAATGATTCTGTAATATAAATTACTTATATTATTGTATAAATTATTCAGGTTAGAAGGAAATCTGCTTTTTAAATAGTTATAAATGTACGATATCTTATATCTATATTTTTTACTGTGAGTATGTATAGTTGTCTAAGTAAATTTATGCTCTATTCAATTATAGAATCATAGTAGATGGAAGGAAGATGGTCACTTTATTGCACGGAGTATCTTGTTTTCTTAGAATGAGCATAGATAAAGACAGTTGATTATCTTTTATTGAGTAGTACCCCATTTTCTTAAATTGATTATATATACAAGGAAGATGGTTATCTTTTATTCTGTAATATCTTATTTTCTTAGAATGAACATAGATAAAAGAGAGGTAATTAACTTTTATTATGTAGTATCTTGTTTTCTTAGAATGATTAAATATATAAAAGGGAGATGGTTACCTTTTATTGTGTATTTTTCGTGTTTTTTTAGAAAGATAGAGGCTCTATAGAATCAACTAATATGCTATAAAAATTGATGAGACCTTTATCCAAGTAGACGATGAACTTTACATTCATGTCAAACTTAAGAACTGACCATAAGAGGTGAATAAGAGAAATTAATTAGCAATCAATAAATTAACAATAGTTCTTATGGTAATGTATTCTTGTCCTTGATTGGTTTATACTGTAATCTTAAAGCAATTTTTGTCAGATGACTATAACTTTGCATTTATTAGTTCATATGTACAATTACTCTATCTATGATCTTTATAGGCATATTACTATCCCTCTTTGAGGATCGTTATCTTAAGGAACTAGCGCAAAATTTATATATAAAAATTCATTTCTGATTATTTATTTAGATTCTAGTAGATTTATTACAATCATTAATGGATCTACGAGGCAATGAAATAATTTATTTATACAGTGTTAACATCCTCTTATGATGCTTTGTGGTAGAGTAATCACTTACTCCTAGTTTAGAAATTTCCGTTATCCAGAGTGAGAATATACTCCAATCCTCCCTTTCATTTATTAAGCATGCAAAATGGGAGATAGAGTTTAGTTTATCTTCTTTTTTGTTTTTCCTTTTTTTTTGTTTTTCAGGTTTGTAATGGAAAGAAGCATGAGGAACAAAAAAAGAGAGAGCTATGAAAAATTCATGTTAGCAATGTCTAAGAGAATTTTAGTGATGAAGAATAGTTGGGCATGACAGGTATGAATGGTTTCATTTGTTTGTGGTTATTATTTGGGATATACAATATTTTATAGATTTGATGTTGAAAGATCTATCATTCCCTTGTGACATTTGACAAATGGATTGCATGTTTGATATGCTTCAATATTTTTTATGCATCTTTGCATGGACATATGACAAAGATGAGGATGAAATCTTTGAAGACATTATTTTTATTTTTAGTGATTATGACCATATGTCAAGATTGATTAAAATAGGTATGTATATTTATATTGTGCACTTATATAGCACACACATTTACATATGTGTAGTTATTTTTAAACATGTTGATCTAGTGTAACTTCAAACTTATATAATATATCTAGTTTGAAATTGGTTCTATTTTTTTTACTTGAATTTTCAATGTAAATTTGTTGTAAGAGATGTTTTGTAGTCATAGCAGGGGCTAGAAATATAGAAGGTGTTAGTAATTATTTGTTGTGTTGCGCAAAAGAGATGACAAAGTTAACAAACGTAGAAGCAAGTGATGGAATGTTTCTTGTAGGTTCAAAGATATATTGATGATCTACCATGTTGATTTATTTAAATTTGAAAATATATTATGAAGTTCTTTAAAATACATCTTAAGTTCAAATTGTTTCAATGTTTAATACATTTTTTCAATATTTGTTATGTACATTACATAAAGAAATATTTTTACATGTCAACTTTAACTTCTACATTATCCTTTAAAAAGTTGAATGCAATATGATTACAACAGGAACAAATAACAAAGTTGAGTTCCAAGCTCTAAACTTGGATTTTGACTTTCCTATTGAACTCCCATAAAAGATGTAATTATTGAATGTGATTCTATGCTAACCTTCAATGCTTTATCAATAAAAAAAATTACAATTGAAAACTTAAAAATTTATTTGATAAAATTCTAAATAAAATTCAACTCTTTTCATCCTATGAGTTTTCTCATTGTTTTCGTGAGGCTAACACTTTAGCAGATTATTTAGCCAATAAATCAATGGATGGTCATGTGGTATTTCAGGTGGTTTCAAGTACTAAGATATAAATTTATGTCATTGATTTTTCTTTATATATATATAAATTGATGTGGTATAGTGTGCTCATTTGTAATATTTGGCTAATTATTTTTAAGATTAGCTTGCTAGTATTCAACTGAAATTGGTTATTGTCATTTGTATTAATGATTATGCTTATCTATATGGATGTGAGGCCTCACCCCGAGCCTGTCATAGCCATTCAATTCTACATTTGAGATAGACATATTTGATGATTATATTTTGATGCTCTATGGATTTGTTGATACTTTATATTATGGTTTTATCACCTTAGAGTTTAGTTGCACATTCAGTTATGTTATTTTGATGAAACTGTGATATCTATTTGGAACCTTTATGTGAGATTAAGTAGATTTTATGAATGATTATGATGTCATGATGATATTTAATTGCAATTGAATTATATATGCAATGACTACGATTAAGTTTAATTTAGTGATGAATTATATATTTCATGATGAGTTGTATGTATGTTATAGATGAATGATTATTGCCATGTGAATTATGAAATGTCAAATGAATTATCTTGATTATTAATGTTATGAATTTACATGTTTTTATTCCTTGGACTATTGATGTTAGACTTTAGCGTGCAGGGAATTAGACCATGGTAAATTCAAAAAACCAGAGGATAGACTTATGTGTTAATTAGTTCGAGCCAAGGTTGTTTCTGGTGAGAGGCAAAAACCTCGTTGTATTATATTTAGTTTGTGAAAGTAATGTGCATGAATGTATTTAATTTATATGTAAATTGTTAATGTAATTTATGTTGTGCATGCCCAAGTAGATATGCCACATGGCTTGTGATGTGTCTTTCTTGTTTGTGTCAGTTGACACATGTGTATGTACTTGTGGCCATGACATGTCCACTTGGGGATTGGATGCCCACCAACCTAGGATGGTACCCCTTTAGGATCCCCATGTAAACCTTTGGTTAGGAAGCCTTAGAGTAAGTCAAACCATGTTGAACCCGAATTCAAACTTCAAGTGAATTTTAGGGAGGTTAAATGAGCCCCTAGGAGGTAGTTAGGGTCTTTTTTAGCCACCCCACTTGATGTGCCATGGTTTGGGTATTAAATTTTAGTCAATATTGAGCCCATAACTCATTTATGGTCCTTCAAAAGTACCTCTCAAGTGAAGTTTCAAAAATTAAGGGTTGGCAAATGAGGACAAGCCCATTCCTCTTTCCCCATTCTTGGTCTCCATATCATTTATGAGGGGAGACAAGGATGGGTGGAAAATCTCCATGAGCCATGCCTATTAATGAGGGTTAGTTGGGAGTTTGGTGGGGGACCTCTTTTAGTAGGAATTTTGGGGGAAGAATTGGGTTGACACCCACTCTCTAGATTTGGAGACTTTGCTAGTTTGGAGAAGGAAAGGCTTAGAAGAGGCTCTTCATCAACTTTCTTCCTTAAGCTTAGATTCTAGGTTGGTGGCATTCATCTTTCTTCTTGTTATGTTTTCATGTGAATGAGCTCTCAAGATTATTTTCATTCTTGCATGGAGAAACTAGTATTTGTGTTAGTATGTGTTGATTATTTGTGAATCTTGTTATTGTATGTGAGTAGTTGTATTATTTAAATTTTGAGCTTGTTGTAGTGCATGTATTCCTTGTATTGTAAATGAGAAGTTTTGAGCTTTTGAAGAATTCTTGTTGTTTTGTATTGTTTTTTGTTAAGGGAGTTTTCTCAAGGCCACACTCACCCTTGGGAGGGAAGAGTAGCCTTGGGGGTGAAGAGAATTTTGGGATAACCATGGGTGTAGTGTCTCTCCTTGGTATAAAGAGGGAATAAACATGAATGTATGGGCTCTATGTAGCCATTTCTTTTGGGGGTCATAAGGGTTTGTATGGCTTGAAGCCATGGGGGTCATAAAGAGTTTTATTGTGTGAGGATTTTATGGAAAAATGTGTGTTGAGAAAGCCAAGAGTAGGCTTGTCTTGTATTTCTATGAAATGTGCTTCCTCTCCTTGAGTTTGGTTTCACCTTCAGCCCAATTTTATGAGTCATTTGGAGACTCTTGTTTTAGCTTTGGATGGGAGTTTAAATGTGTTTTTTGTATTATTGTGATTGTGGTTTGTTGAGTATGAAACCTTGTCTATGTGATGGTTCCCCAAGCTCGAGGGTGGCTTCATTGAAGCCTAGGATGGAGGTGAGCATCCCATGGTCTATTCTATTTTCACTTGCAGGTATTGATGATCATGTTGCAAGAAGAAGAAGCTTTGGAGTGAACCTATTTCGGTGTTTTTGTGAGAACCAAAAGTGTTGTGTTGTTAAAACTTTGGAATGAGAAACATTCCATGATGTATTGTATTTGGAAGTTGAGATATATGTATCAAGAAGTATGTGAAAATGGATTTTATATTTTTGTAGTTTTGTATTCAAGTCTTGGGTAATGTTTTGTTCCTTTTGGATAGATTCATTTCCTCATGAAAATATTGTACAATGTCCAAAGGAAGATTTTAGTGTATTCCTATTATTTCCAATAAGGAATGGGCAATGCATTAGTTCATGTTGGAATTAGTTTTGTGAGTAGTTGTGTGTCTCTCAATGATAAGCTTTATGTATTCATGTTGAAAAATTGTAAGAAGGAAAAGTATTTGTAGTATCTTTATAGTTCTATTGTAAAGATTTCATTTCATTAAAATGATAGTAGTGTGAAAGAAATATTTTTTAAACATTCTCTCTCAATTCATTCAATGCAAGTTCTATGTTAGTTTGATAGTAAATCAATGTTGAGATACAATAATGTTTTTTTTTTAAATAACTTGGTTAAGTTTCTATTAGTCAAGTTAATCTTGATCTTTTCTATGTAAATTTGAGCTTTAGGAATTGCTCTTTTAATTGACCTGTATTATATCTCTTTTAGTAGATGAGACAAACAATTTTAAAACTAAGTGTAGAGTAAGAAAATTAAAAGGAGAGTAGAAAGAAACAAGTCAAAAAAATAACAAATCAAGTGAAAAACAAAACAAGTGCAAAACAAAAAGGAAAACAAAAAAAATAGAGACTTACAGGTCTCTGAAAAATGTATGGGAAAATTTCCCATACATTTTCTAATTACCACAGTCATAAAATAATATTATTTCTCGCCACTTGTTTTCTAAAACAAAACAAAAATGACTATTCTAACCTATCTTTGATGTCTAGGCATCTTGGGGGACCCACCTGGGTTGTCACCCCAAAAGGACCTAAATAAAAAAATAATAATAGTTTAATTTTATAAAACAAAATTAAAAAAAGATTACCTTTTTGCTTGTCACGAAAAAGTGACCTTTTAAAAAAAAGTGTATTAATTAAAAAGAAAATAATATAATTTAAAATATAAAATATATATATATATATATATATATATATATATATATATATATATATATATATATATATATATATATATATATATATATATATATATATATATATATATATATATATATATATATATATATTTGGGGGGCCGCAGGCCCCACACCCCCTTCCCATCACGACACTTGGTGTCAGCGGGCCCTGCTCATAGGGTACCACCCTACCGTAGCAGGATGGCCCTGCCAAAGGTAGGACGGGGCCTTGTACATGAGGGTATCACGTTGATAGCGCGGGCCCCGCGGTGACAAGGTTGGGACCCTTTTGACGCACGGGCCGAGGACCCCTAAAAACATGCAAACTTACTTTTCTAATTCATTTTTATTTATTATTATTATTTAATATTTATATTAATTAATATTATTTAATAATTTATTTATTATTTATTTTATATTATTTAATATTTATATTAATTAATATAAATATTATTTAATAAATAATTCATTATTTAATAATTTTATTAATTAGATGATATTAATTAGTATAATTTTTTTTAATAATTAATCTATTTTTGTGATTTAATAATTATATTGATTAAATATTAGTAATTAATATAATTATTAATATTTGATAATTAGTTAATTTGTTTGGAAATTTAATAATTACATTAATTAACAAATATTATTAATTAGTATAATTATTACTTAATCAATTATGTTTTATTTAGAATTATTTAAATTAGTATGGGGTTGAAGTATGTTTTTCTTGTATAGATATTATAGTTTAAATTTTTGGATTAGATCTAAACTTATAACCCTTTTAGAATAGCCCTCATAGTTGTTGGGACTTTCAACTTGATAGAGATGTGCGAGTTCGTTAACCCTTCGCCATGTGTTACTTCTAGCAGCAGTTAGCCTTCATGCTCGTAGCTTTAACCTTTCAACTTTATTCTACCATTATCCTTAAAACATAAACTTATATTACCTTTCAAAAAAAAAGTTGGTGTGATTTTGAGTGTAAAATTATGGACATGACAATGGTACTACCCCTGTCAACTTGTGGGTGTACGTTGAGTACTTTTACACGTTGGCATATGAATCTCTTTGGTTGTTTTTAATTTAATTTTTTCCCTAAATGCATTATCGCATCTCATTGGGAAAATTCATTTATGATAAGTTTGAATACACTTGGCATTCTTAGGGCCCGTTTGGTGCATGGAATTAATTTATCCAGAATAGGCCTATTCTAGAATAAGGACCTATTCTCGGATTAATTAATCCTGAAAATGAAAGCTGGAATAAGGTTTGGACCTATTTAGTGCACCTAGAAGATGACTAGGAATTAATCTATTCTGCGTTTGGATCCCATAATGTGTAATTGGAATAAGGATTATTTTTCATTTTTATAATTAATTTGAACAATATGTATTTTTAACTTATTAATAAAATTATAATTATAAAAAAAAAATTCTTACAAATTTTAATTTTTGAACTTATCATTTTTGTTGTTGGTTTTTTAATTAAAATATATATGTATTTTTAACTTATATATTTTTAAATTAAAAAATGTGTTATTAACTTAAAAAAAATAAGATTATAAAAAAATTATTTTCTTACAAATTTTAATTTTTGAACTTTTATCAATTTTGTTGCTCATTTTTTTAATTTTTAATATTTTTCTATCCAAAGTCATATCCAAGTAAAAACTAAAAAATTGGCATGACAACATTATAAACAAGTTACCACATATATAAAAAATTGACATGACAACATTATAAACAAGTTACCACATATATATAGTACTACATCGTAAACCAGTTACGTATCCACATTTTGTCACAAATTAATTGGGATACATTCAAAGTTCATCTTTTCATAGGGTCCCAGCAAACAAACGCAATTAAAATACAAATAAATGCAATTAAAATGTTGTGAAGCCCCTCGTAAAAAATTTATTTCAGCCTTCGCCATTGACACGATCTCAGCCATAGTCGCCTCTTGAGAGCACAAGCTACACTAATGAGCTTCATCGACAATATGTACAAATGGGTAGACATATGCAGCTGACACATCATCTACCCACCTAAAGTAGTTGCAGCCATTATCGCCCTACAATACCAACTCTACATTACTTCATACTACAATGAATAGTATCTACATTTTTTATAAACATAAAATACATTACCACTACCAACCTTCTTGCTAAGTGGACAACTCCAAAAATTTTGCTCGGGGTTCTTATTTGTGTGTGATGTTTTCGAAACACAAGGCCCTTCACCGCAGTTGCAGTCTGGCACATTTAGCACAGCCATTGATATCCCCCACAAAACTGTAAAAAAAAAACTCATGTAACAATGCTCAAGTGTAGGTACAAAATATGACTTAAAAAACTATATTGATAATCCCTTCAGCACACTAATAATGAATTGATAATCCTATCCAAAAATGATAACACCCAAAAATATAAAGCCCCAAAAATGCAAGGAAAAAATTAATTAACAAAAAATAATACCATCATTATAATGAATCATGATAACCTAAGACTTATGAATATGAGAGCAATCTGACAGATCCTTCAATACAACCACCACTTTATTTCAAACAGAAAAAGCTTATACAGCTGACTGTCCATGGAGACAATTATATATTTTTTTAAATCCTCCAATGCAATCAATGAACACATACACCATTCCAAAAATCAATGAACACATACACCATTGTTGTTTAATCCTCACATACACCATTTCCATATACCAAAAATAGTTTAAGGTCAACACAAACAATTCCCCAAGTTCAAATATGTATTGAAAAATAAAATTTTCATATGGTTGTATTGCAAAATAAAATTGTCATTACACTTTTAAAGATAGTTTTAAGAAAACTATAGACTACCAAACTTTCTTTGAATGTATGTGACCCTCTGCGATTCACTCATTATCAAGAACCCCTTTGCTCTTCCAAGTTCAACCAGAAAAGTGTCATATGCATCAACCAAGGTTTCTTCACTAAGCCTAGGGATTGCTTGTAGTACAACATATACTTTTTCATAGACAACATGCACTTTAGATGCATCTATTTTTATAGTTTGAGTCTCCCTCATGCTATCACCTATATCTTACCTATGGTTTCACATATGGCATCTAAGGAACCTGCCATGCTAGAATGCTTCCTCTTTGGCCTCTTTGATGACATTGGTGAGTGATTCCCACTACCAGATGCAGTCTATTGAGCCAACAGAAAAGATAAATATTGGATCAGAAATAGAGCCAAATATCATCCACCTAGCAGCATCACTATCTACCGCAGAAAGGACAAAATTCATTAAGTTCTTTAAGGAAAGACAAGTCAATTTTGCATGGTCTTATGATGATATGCCAGTTTAGACCCAAATTTGATAATGCATCATCTAAATATCAAGGAAGGAGCCAAACCTATTAAGCAAAAGCTAAGGAAGATGCATCCTCATATAGCACTACTTGTCAAAGTGGAGTTAGAAAAATTATTGAAAGTGGGATTTATAAGGGCCATTGATTATGCACAATGGATCTCAAATATAGTGCCAGTATCAAAAGCAGACAAATCCATTGGAATCTGCACGGACTTTAGAGACTTAAATTTGGCATGTCCTAAAGATGACTTCCCACTTCCAAGCATTGATACCATTGTGGACTTAACAGTACGACACTCTATGTTTTCACTCATGGATGGATTTAGTGGATATAACCAAATAAAGATAGCACCAGAAGACCAAGACAATACCGCTTTCACATGTGCATGGGGTACTTTTTGTTGGAATGTCGTGCCATTTGGGTTCAAGAATGCAGGAGTGACCTATCAACGGGCAATGACCACAATATTCCATGATATGATGCATAAGTTCATGGAGGACTATGTGGATAATATATTAGCCAAATCCCATTCAAGAAAAGAGCACCTTCCAATTTTGGAAAAAAAAATTTAAAGGCTAAAAGAATTCAAAGTAAGACTTAACCCAAAGAAATGTGCATTTGGAGTCCAATTAGGCAAACTACTAAGCTATATTGTATCTGCAAAGGGGATAGAGGTGGATCGCATTAAAGTGAAGGCTATCATGGAAATGGAAGCACCTAAAAACATTAGCCAGATGAGATCTTTACAAGGAAGGATCCAATCCATTAGAAGATTTATCTCCCAATTAGCGGAAAAATGTCATAATTTCACCCAACTTTTGCATAAGGATACAATTTTCAAATGGGATGAAAAATGTGAAGAAGCCTTTAATCTATTGAAGAAATATCTCATGAATCCACCAATCCTGATGCCACCTATTAGGGGCAAGCCCTTGATCCTATACATTTCAGCAACAGAGAATTCATTAGGGGCACTTTTAGCACAAGAGGATGAAACTGGAAAAGAAAAGGCAATTTACTACATTAGTAGAACCTTGGTCAAATACGAGTTTAACTATACATTTATGGAAAGGGCATGCTTGGCTATGGTTTTTTCTTCCCAAAAATTATGCCATTATATGCTAGCCCACAAGATAAGGCTCATTGCCAAAATTGACCCTTTAAAGTATCTACTTAGTAAAACAGCATTGAATGGAAGGCTAGCAAAGTGGGTGATGGTACTAAGTGAATTCGACATAGAATATGTTGATAGAAAATCAATCAAAGGACAAGTCATTGATAACCAATTAGCAGAAGCACCACTTCAAGATGATCATCCCATCCAAGTGGAATGCCCGAATTCAAAGATTGTGAAGGTGGAGATAAAAACATGGCAATTATATTTTGATGGTTCCTACACTCATCATGGATCAAGAGCAGGCATACTTATAACCACTCCTCAAGGATCTACTATCCCTAAGTCTTATAAACTACTATTTCCATGCACCAATAATATAGAAAAATATGAAGCCTTGGTTATTGGAATCAAGCTGGCATTAGAGTGGAAAGTGACAGAATTAAAGGTTTAAGGAGATTCACAATTAGTCATAAATCAAGTCAATGAAGAATATCAGATGAAAGATGACAAATTGGTACCCTACAAAAACATGGTGCAAAGTCTTAAGAAGTATTTCATACTCGTTACATTTGAACAAGTGCCAAGAGAAAAGAACAAAGCAATGAATGCAATGGCAACTTTGGCTTCACTTCTAAAGATGCCTGATCAGAGTGCCAGATATGAGTTCTTGGTAGAAGAAGTGGTTCAACCTGCATTTGACCCTACCCACCCTTACACCATTTTCTTGTTAACTACAAATGAATCACCTTGGTATGGACCTATTTACACTTACTTGAAAGATCAAATCCTTCCCATAGACCAAACCAGGAATCAAAAGAAAAGTTTCATTCACCAAGCCGCCTGATACACCATAATTTATGAAACATTATATCAAAAAAGTCTAGATGAAATGCTCCTTAGATGTTTAGAAGAGGAAGAATCAAACATAGCCTTGCGAGAAATCCATGGAGGAATTTTTGGATCACACTGAAACGGATTAACCCTAGCTAAGAAACTTCTTAAGATAGGATATTTTTGGCCTACGATGGAGAAAGACGCTTGTAAATTTGCAAAAACTTGTAGAAAGTGTCAATTCCATGGAAACTTGATACATGTGCCCACACAAGAGCTTCATTCGATGACAACACCTTGGTCATTCTATCAATGGGGTCTAGACCTAATAAGCATGATTTATCCACCATCCTCGAATGGTCATAAATTCATCATCACGGCAAGTGAGTACTTTACTAAGTGGGTGGAAGTTGTACCCCTATCAACTGCAATAGGAAAGTAGATATCTTTGTTTATCCTCAATCATATTATTTTTAGATATGGCATACCTCATGCTATCATAATGGATAATGCAAAGCATTTCAAAAACAAGGACCTAAAGGAATTATGCACAAAGTTCCACATGATTCATCATTCTTCTTCAATCTATTACCCTCAAGGTAATGGACAAGCCGAAGCAACAAATAAAAATATCTTGAAAATTTTGAAGAGAACGGTGGACAATTCAGGTAGAGATTGGCACATCAAGATAAACCCGACCTTATGGACTTATAGAAAAAGCATAAGAATGCCAACAAGAGATACACCTTTTTCTTTAGTCTTTGGAACAGAAGCAGTTTTGCCTTTGGAGGTAGAACTTCCATCTTTGAGGATATCTATGCATGGTTTGATAAATGAGGAAGACTATAGGGTGGCTAGGTTGCAAGAACTAGAACTCTTAGATGAGAAATAGAAGCAAGCATTTGATCATTTGAAGGTGTACCAAAATATAATGTTAAGGGCTTACAATAAGCACATCAAGCCAAGAACATTTCAAATATGTGACCTAGTTTTGTGAGAAAATCCCAAGAATCAAGAAGAACGAGAAAAGAAAGGAAAATGGGAAGCAAACTGGTTAGGACCATTTCTCATTGTTGAAAATTTTGGGACCGACACCTATAAGTTAGCAGATTGTGATGGTGAAGAACTACAAGAGGCAATCACTAGCATACATATTAAGAGGTTCTATACATGAGGTAGACAAAAGAGTATAAAGAGTATCAGATGAGAGAGCATCATATTTATTGTACATAGTCAAAAGAGATCTTGAAAATACCAAAAACATTTGAAAAGTAGAAAAGCACAAACAAATTGGAAAAGTAGAAACACTAGTACATTTGACATCATTTTTTGACCGTTATTTTCGACCATTAATGAAAATGGTTTAGGTTGGTCGGGGTATAGAAGGGAAAAAAAAAAAAAAAATTTAAACCATGCTCGTGTTTGTTGAACTTTCAACCACTATCATGACGGTCAAATTTTCGATGAATACGGGCATATTACTTAAAAAGAATATTTCAATTCTCATTTTCACTTTTAACGGTTGCAACGAGCGTGCAAATTAGGATTGTCGTTGCTAAGCTAAGGAGTGGAGCAGATCTTATTCCTGAAGAGCGCACCTACACCTGAGGTTAATAGCTCATTTCATTACTATCTTCCGTGGATTTTGAGGTATGTTAATCCGTGTTTGCTATATTTCATTACCGTACACTGCATTGTCATTTTCTTATACTCATATCTGGTAATGTTTCTTGATATCTTTGATGGATTCTGATCCTAAAGTTAACAGTTTCCCAACTCATTCCATTATAGAATTTATCATTTTGTTAGTTACATATATGAAATGTACCCAATTTAGGGCTTCGGCCTTGAAGCATTAAATCGGTCTCCCCAAATTTTGAGCCTTCTGATTACTTGCATACATTACCTTAACTTTCTCCCCTTCCAACAGCATTGGATTCCCATGGAGGAGATACAAGTTAAGAGTTGAGTCCCATAACAAAGCCAATCGGAATACCTTCGAACATAGTCTGTCGGAGAATGGAACTCTGTGGAAAAAATGTAAATAATACTACACAATCAAACTTACAAATGCATGAGTATGAATTTGGGGTGTGTTATCCAAAGTGTAAGTTTCTAACTAGTGGCAGACTGTGTCTTAACAAAACATTTAACCGCACAATGAACAACAGTCACAGCAAATACATAGTAGTCTAGCAGAACCCGCAAATGTAAATTATGGGTTTCTACAATAACAGGGACTGCATATAGTTCCAAAACACCAGTGCTCGTTTAAGCAAACTGTTCCATAGAAACAATAGATTCCAAGTGGAGATGCATTAGGAACCTTATTTTCATTCACTAAGATGTAATAGAAGTTCCTTTTCATTCATTATTTGTTTGAACAAGATTGATACACACTGTGCTGAAAGTTAGACACCTGGTATCAGTTGACAGATTATAAGTTTTGAGTTTTCTTGCAACAGTCTAGGTTCTTTTCATAATATGACCATCCCATGAAAATCCAAGGGCCCTGGCTTCATGGGATGTTTTATTCTAACCTATATAATAGCCTACTAACTCCTAAAATGCAGAAACAATGCAGCATTGATTGACTGTTACGGAACAGTGAGGGTTTTGTTACATCTCAGTTATGGAATGGTTATGTTAGGAAGGGAACAATGATAGTTGGTTATGAGGCTAATTATTTTAACACTGAGGGAATGATGATAGTTGTTTGGAATGGTTATGTTAGGAAGTTATGGGATGGTTATGTTCCCTGTTAGTTGGAATGGTTATGTCATGAATGGTCATAGGGATTCTTTGTTACAAAATAGTGAGAAAAGACTGGTGTATGTTTTTACTGGTGTCTGTTACAAAAAAAGTAGACTGCTTCAATATAAGGTTGGCTTCTGGTATTTATTGCAGTACTAATTGCAATTGAATGATTTAGTAGTTTTAACATTCTTTTGTTGTGTAATGTTACTAAATTGTTTGCAGCAAACAAGTGCATTGAGTTGTCAAATTTATATTTTTTGTTTTCATAAGTTTTTTGCTTTTGCAAGTCATTAAGATCTCTCAATATTCTTGTGTTGGTTCTACATTATGTATGTTTTGTAACACTTGACAAAATTGTGATCTTGATAAATTTAGATGTTTTCATGGACTGTAATCTTGACGTTACATGCATTTACTTCTGGTTAGTTTTATTTAAGTTGTGTTACCATTTCACATCTTTTAATCAAAATCTAGGTTTTCTCAACAAATACTTTGCAATGGCATTTGAGTCAAAAATCACAATAACGAGTAATAAGGCATTTTAGTTTTAAGAAAATTAACAATTTTATTTAGTTGCACAGTGCAAATACTGCATAAATTTCTCACTTGAATAACATGTGAGTGATCCATGAACCATTTTCAGTCAATAACCTCAATGCTTTGAGGCTAATCCCTTTTTGGACTGTGGCTGAATCATGTCTCATTCATAATTATGAATAAATAGAATTTATTAGCACCACGTAAAAACAATGTCACAAGGCTTACATTAATGAATTGGAAAGTCTTAAAAGTACGATAGCTATTGCTAATATATACCAATGAGAATAAATGTTCACTGAGTTTGGGATTTCCAATATGTCAAAACTAAATTCATGTGTCTATAGAGAAATTAAATCCTTCTGCAATCATGAACAGAAATTGATGCTAGCTCTTCTAGCTTTCTTCAAAAGGCAATTAGATTGATGCAACACTTTGTTCAAAAATAGTATAAAATGCATTTTTTCATCATTCAAAAATAGTAATTAGAGCTTTTCAAAATTTAACACTTCAGAAGGATAAGTTTTACTTTGTCTTCATCTAGAGGATGGGAATAGTGAACTTACTAATCCCATTCACACTGAAGTGAATACTTCTGTAAATAAAGGCATGAATTGGGAGCCTCCAAATTTCATGTTACCCCAGCTTAACAAGCATTATTTCTTTGAATTATTAGCATTTTGTAAGTTAAGGAGTCCTAGTTTTAGACTTTAAGCTCCACAAAACTAATCTATAATCTTACTTCATCAAATCAAATAATAGAAACAATTCATGCACTAGAGCAAGTTTCTTGGCATTCAAATATTGCATACAGAAAATTTGTATTGATTTCACAAAATACGAACTTGGAATCTCTAAAGAAGCAGTTCTATGTTAGGATTCTTAACATAATAGTACCAAGGTTTATACAATTCTTTTGGAAACTAAATGGAAACTGGGGAAGTATAGAAGAACCTGTTAAAATGCATGATTGCAGTTCCTAAGTATGCTCTTCAATAGAATATTAAAATGATATATGATTTTATCCATAACATCGTTCTTTTAATGTTACTGTTACACGTTCATTGGATTGCCTTCACTTGAATTAGATACAGACAAGTGAAAACAATTATTTACAGTTAAACTTTTACATGGATGTGCTTAGATACAATGCAACTAATTCAATCACTCATGTCTAAAACATTACCATTTCCTATTTCCATTTCTTTGTAGATTTCTCCTGCCATAGTAGCTGCTCTTCAATCCTCTATTCCCTCGTAAGCCATTAGCACTATCAAAATTGTTGAATGCCATATGCAACCACTCAAGAATTTCTTCCTGCGTATAATATTCCTCTATGTTTGTGGTTGTGCTAGCATGGCCACTTCCTCTATGAGTATGAATGCTTCTATATACAACATTACTCCCCATACCATTCATGTGAAAACTTGGGTTGTGAGTGTTTGATAGGCAATTCAAACCCTGTGGAAAAGGAAAAAGATTCAAGGAGATTAACATATATGCTGCTATATATCATCTCTTATCCTACGTTATACAAATAACAATGAGGTGTTAACAATTATACTTCTTTAAAATCCATGGAACTAAATGAAACATATTATGTTCCTTCACACAGGTTTTCTATCAAAAAATTTGAGTCATGCTTACACTATAATATAAAAAATCAATGTTCATGCTTAGGGAGTTCAAATTCTAATGGCTTGCATTAAAGAATCAACAAGGGAACTGGCAAAAAAGAGAAAATCACTAGCCTAAATAGATCAATGTTCTACAGAGTACAAATTCGTTTCTCATTCACAATGTTTACACACTTCAATAGATCCATCAACAAAGTAGAAAATAAGTTACAAAATACAAAATTCAATCATTGTGAAAATGCATTCACCATCTTACAATAACAGATATACAACAGCATAAAAATGCTCAGAATGCTTAAAGTTTAAATGCAAAAGAATACTAGAGCTTCAAAAATGTAGGCATTACCAAAACAATAAGAGCGTATACAAGAACATAATAATACTAGGAAGTTAAGAGAATCTTATTCTAAAAGCTACTCCTAGTCATGGTTAAGATTTTCAGTATAAAGTTATTTGTCCAAACAGTTTTTTGATTTCTCACATAAGCACACAAGAACTGTCATTTTTACTTCATACTAGCTTTGATTTTTAAACCTAACAAGGCAGCGTGCCAAATTGAATTTTATTTTTCTAAATAAAATGAAGAAAACAAAGCCTTTCCATAGAATCATATAACTCAAATGAGTCTCATAAAACTTCTTTATCAATTTCTAGATCATAGGCCATACTAAACTTCAGTCCTCCCATTTAATATAATTGTCTCACACATATGCTCCATCTATTGTCCTTGCACAAGATGGATTCAATGATATGTCGATGGTTGAAAGTTCACAAGGAAAAAGGACCATCATTCTACATCAATAACAATCCTCTCACAGTGCACTACATGATCTAAGATCTGACTCATTCAAACTTATGTGAAATACCTATTCTTAGCTTTAGCCTGAAAATTCACCTTAGTGTTTTTTGTCTAAATGTACATTGACTTTATATAGGCAGTTGCCCACAGCTTAAGTGACTTTATTGTCTCTACAAAGGCTAGTTACCAGTTCTATAAAGAATTTGTGTTCGCAGATAATCAACCTAGTTGATCTTCTCTTGATTTGCAGGAGGGCTACAATGGTAAACATCAGCAATTACATACACATCCAAGGTGAGCTATGGTAGTAGCAGGGATGTGGCATGGGACCAGACAGGTGGCAATCTTTAATTGGTCATGTTAGAACAGGCAGATAGTTGCATTGCCTAAAATCTTCCACAAGACGTTGCTCAATGAAATGGAAAATATAGTATCGTTGCAAGTTGGGTTTGGCCATCTTGCCCCTGGCCATTGATCTTGTGTCGACCATTAGATCTAGACATAGTTTAGATAGTCAAACCAAAGATACAATGGTAAATAAAAGGTTTATTACATGACACTTGGTCTCAAAATCATTGGGTGGAGGATAGATACATGGTTGAGGAACATAACCATCCCATAACTTCCTAACATAACCATTCCAACCAACTATCATTGTTCCCTCAGTGTTACATCTCAGTGAACGGCAATAAGGTTCCTAATGCATCTCCACTTGGAATCTATTGTTCCTAATGTACCTTGAAACATATGAATCATTCCTGTTTGTGCATCCTCATTGTCTGTCTCATATTCATGTGTAGTTGATTTAAACAATAGAGAAAGTTACCACCACACATCAAACATAAGGTGCATTTGATTGAAAGATTGGTCATTGTCCCTATAATGACTATCCCAGAGTGATAGCATTTTGGTGAGTTAATTTGTTTGTGTAGAAGTGTGAATGGATTGGCCGAATCAATGGATTGGAATAGTGTGATGACTATCCCATATCCATTCCACATGAATATGAGACAGACAATGAGTATGCCTTGATAAAATTGTTTGTGAATTCCTCAAAAGAAATTGCCAAAGAATGGTACAAAAATATCCTAAACAGTAGTACTATTTCTTCATATTCATATTTCTTAATATTTCTTCTAAATAGTTTGATGACTGTCCCAACTAGAGAATCACAACTTTATATTATAGGTTCTTCATGGCACCTTTCAACTTGTCCAATTATGCAAATTGCCTTGTCTGGGGCAGCTGTATCTAGTTGTGAGATTTTCATATTAGCAGTTCATATTGCACTATAAAGGTCTCAGTGCAATCCAAAACCAGTTCTCATACCTTCCACAATACTAATACCAATCATGCAATATAAGAATTGTCATCTACCTTCTTTGTACAAGTTTATACATTATTATGCTATTAAGTGATTGGATACCAAAGTTTTTGCTACCGTATTTTAGGAACATCATTGATGAGACATTCATTTCACAACCCACTCATAAATTTTAATTTTTAAAGGTAAGAATTGAGGAACATAGAATTGTGTGAAATTTAATGTTGATTTGAGGCATATATTATTAATTTTTTTTGGTAAGTTAGTTCAAACATTAGGTTTTTGGTATTATACATGATGAGCAATGTGTGACTGTAAATGCACACACACAGGCATTGATTGACTGTTACGGAACAGTGAGGGTTTTGTTACATCTCAGTTATGGAATGGTTATGTTAGGAAGGGAACGATGATAGTTGGTTATGAGGCTAATTATTTTAACACTGAGGGAACAATGATAGTTGATTGGAATGGTTATGTTAGGAAGTTATGGGATGGTTATGTTCCCTGTTTACTTTGAACTTGTTGTTTACTTTGAGCTCGCATCTTCATGAACTCGGTCTTCATTTTGCCTTGAATTTGTACTTTGATAATCTTGATGTTGAATTTTCCTTCGAGCTTGAAATATTGAGCTTAACTTCACCATCATTTCCTTGCCTTCCTAGTTTCTCCTAGCTTCTCCTCCAATTCACCTTGCAAAACAAAGGAGAAAAAAGCATTAAGTTTCATAAAATTGACAATTATAACAAAATGAAGAAATCTGGAAGCTTTCATGACAATTGGATCAACATCAAAATGAAATGGATTTTCCCAAACATTTCTTCAAGTTTAAGACCCAATTCCTTCATTTTCTTGTAGATGTCAAATTCCAATTTCATCGATAAATTGATTTTGATCTTGCAACCTGACGTGGATCTTGTTAAAAAATTTGGGAAATAAACTGGTTTTTCGATGCATGACATGTCCAGATTTCCTTCAATTTTCCCCAATTATATTGAACACCGTATTGGAAGCTCATTTGTCTACTCTATTTGTACACCCACCTATTTTCTTATGCTATTCCATCTTTCATAGAATATGTAAAGGGCATCTTTACATTATTTGTACAATTTTTCTTAGTTGATTTGATGGTGTATTTGTTTTGCCTGAGAACTAAGAACCTGTTATTATCCTTCCACTTACCATTGCATTGTAATATGCGCATGAAGGAGGTAGAAGCTTATTTATTTCTGATTCAATCCTTGATAGGATAGGTTCTAATAAATTTATGATCCTTACAAATTGAAAGGATTACAAATTTAATTGTTGTTATAACAATCTACTTCTGAATGTGTAATTGATTGTTGCATTAGTACATTTGACATCATTTTTCTACGAAAATTATCGACCATTAATGAAAATGGTTTAGGTTGGTTGGGGTATAGAAGGAAAAAAATTTTATGCCATAAAATGGCCATATGCAAAAGGAATTAACTCCAAAGGCTTTGTAACCTAGAAAACCCCAAATTTGGTGCCCTTTAACCCTGGTTTTTAGGGCTTCTTCAAACTCCTGTCACAACTCACTTTTGCAACCAATTGGTGATTGAATCACCTTCCAATCAACATAATAAACTATTCCAAAACATAAAATAGATACCTTATGTGGATAGATCATCCACTGTTACACCCGAGCCACCATTTTCACTGGTTTCTTTCACCGTTCTTGACTGTGATCACTTCTAACTCACTTGGATCTGCATATGCATAGTCAACTTTATATAATACAAGTTAATAATTTTCATTCCATGAATTAGGCCTTATATTATTTATGGAATGACTTCCATTTATCTAAAACTCTACTGCAATAACAAAACAATTAAAAGATAACCATTATTCTACACCAGCGCAACAGCAAGTTCAAAGTAAATTGAAACTCATCAAATAGCAAGTCAATTTGGTTAAAAAGACTCTATCAATGCATATATAATTCAACCAAGTTAATAGAGTTTCAAATAGTCATCAAATTGCATAGAACAATAAAGTTTTATTGTCTTTTCGTTCACCAAAACATACACCAGTCTGTTCTCACTGTTTTGTAACAGAGACTCCCTATGACCATTCATAACATAACCATTCCAACTAATAGGGAACATAACCATCCCATAACTTCCTAACATAACCATTCCAACCAACTATCATCGTTCCCTCAATGTTACATCTCAGTGAATGACAATAAGGTTCCTAATGCATCTCCACTTGGAATCTATTGTTCCTAATGTACCTTGAAACATATGAATAATTCCTATTTGTGCATCCTCATTGTTTGTCTCATATTCATGTGTAGTTGATTTAAAAAATAGAGAAAGTTACCACCACACATCAAACATAAGGTGCATTTGATTGAAAGATTGGTCATTGTCCCTATAATGACTGTCCCAGAATGACAACATTTTGGTGAGTTAATTTGTTTGTGTAGAAGTATGAATGGATTGGCCAGATCAATGGATTGGAATGGATATGGGCAGAGTATAGAAGAGTTTAGAATGATGTTAGAGTTTATTATGGATGAGAAGGCAAAGCCATAGTGCATAGGGGAATAGTGTGATGACTGTCCCATATCCATTCCACATGAATATGAGACAGACAATGAGTGTGCCTTGATAAAATTGTTTGTGAATTCCTTAAAAGAAATTGCCAAAGAATGGTACAAAAATATCCTAGACAATAGTACTATTTCTTCATATTCATCTTTCTTCATATTTCTTATAAATAGTGTGATGATTGTCCCAACTAGAGAATCACAACTTTATATTATAGGTTCTTCAAGGTCTCGGTGCAATCCAAAACCAGTTCTTATTCATATTTTTATGATAGAGAATCATAGGTGTGCATGTATAGTTTTTTTAGACAGTAAAAATTGACATTCAAATAAAAAGATATATTGATTTGATGAGTATTTGGCAAGCTGATTTTTGACTTACACTTGGATTTGGATTCGGATTTGGTTTTGGTTAAAAGAATTAGCCAGTAACTTGGCATTTAAAAAAAATACTGAATTAAAAAATTTATTTAAAGCTATTTTCTCTTTCTTTTCCATTGTATTCTTTATTTAAAGTGCTCAATATGTTTGACAATACTACACATGAATATGAGACAGACAATGAGTATGCCTTGATAAAATTGTTTGTGAATTCCTTAAAAGAAAGTGCCAAAGAATGGTACAAAAATATCCTAGACAATAGTACTATTTCTTCATATTCATATTTCTTCATATTTCTTCTAAATAGTGTGATGACTGTCCCAACTAGAGAATCACAACTTTATATTATAGGTTCTTCATGGCACCTTTCAACTTGTCCAATTATGCAAACTGCCTTGCCTGGGGCAGCTGTATCTAGTTGTGAGATTTTCATATCATATTTCTCTCAGTAAGAATAGTTGTGGCATAGGATCCTTCAATTGTTTGTGGACCCTTTGTCTATCTAGGAGATTTTTGTACCTTGAAACATATGAATCATTCCTATTTGTGCATCCTCATTGTCTATCTCATATTCATGTGTAATTGATTTAAATAATAGATTTGTCACTACGATGAGAAAGTTACAACCACACATCAAACATAAGGTGCATTTGATTGAAAGATTGGTCATTGTTTACAAGAAAAAGGGTCCACAAATAGTTGAAGGATCCTATGCCACAACTATTCAGCTTACTGAGAAAAATATGAGGGATTCTCTAGTTGGGACAGTCATCACACTATTCCCCTAAGCACTATGGCTTTGCCTTCTCATCCACAAGAAACTCTAACATCATTCTAAACTCTTCTATACTCTGCCCATATCCTTTTCTATTTCTATATGGCAACCATTATCAACATGCCATCCAACATTTTCAAAGGCCATTATTGTCTTGCTTGTAAGCTTTTATAGATTGTTTCTACACAACCTTAATGTTTGGACTTACAATTGTCCAGTATTTTCTTAGGCAAGACTGTCACTTCAACATGAAGGATGTCATAATTTTGTTTTAGCACTGTCCACTGATATTTATGGGACTTGAATTTCCATCTATTGGACTGTCATTTTTGTTCACCATCCTTTTATAGACTAAATTTCTCAAAAATAATGACAAATGCCAAGGCAAAAAGGCAGTAAATAATATAAGCTCCTCAAGCATGAGTTGGATGATGTGGATACATTAGTTCTTATATCTACATAATCCACATCATCCAACTCATGCTTGTGTACCAAGATTGGATGTAGATCATATTTACTGTCTCATAATGACTTACTAGGATAGGTACCATTCTTACTATTATGAGACAGTAAATAATATAAGCTCCTCAAGCATGAGTTGGATGATGTGGATACATTAGTTCTTATATCTACATAATCCCCATCATCCAACTCATGCTTGAGGAGCTTATATAATAATCAACTGATTAATGTTTTTGGTTTTAATGTAGTCCTCTCCAACACATGCTTGAGGAGTTTATATAATAATCAACTGATTAATGATTTGAGGGATGTTTTAATTGCCTGTTCTAATCACTGATTTGAGAAACATTGACAGTGATTGTGAATGAAGACTGTATTCTTATTGTTTTGAAATTTTTATGAGGGGTTTTATGTAATCTTAGGTTGGAATCAAATCCATTGTTTGATTATGGGAAGAAGAACTGTTGTAAACCAATAGAGAACTACCAGGGATAGTGAACTCCACACTTGGAGACTTGAAATATTTGCTAATCGGTGAATGTTGACATTACATATAATGCGGAAAACAATGTAGTCAACCTTATTGAGAAACCTAAACCTATTCCAAAACCTAGGCTTGCAAGGTTAAAATGACCTTTTTTTCATCCCTCCTTGAATAGACCCTTACCGTCTTGCACTTGTGCAATGATAGGACACCAATGTTGCTAATTAAGGTTGGTGAGATGATTACGCCTATCCTGAAAAAAGACTATCAAATCATTATGCTTTCAAATCAATTACCGATCGACGTATCCCTTGCCAAGGAGAGAAGCCAAACACATAAAGAACATGCACATAAACACGGCAACTGAAAAACTTAAATGGAATACACCAAGAAGTACCAAATGATGAATACTCAATTGTTGTAATGGCAAAGCAATATCAGAACCATCCATTTATAGTCCTAATGATTTTGGAAATTGTTGACAAAGAGTGTTTCTTTTTTTTTATTATAGTATAAATGATTTTTCTATAGTCGTAATGATTTTTCTTATTTCTTGTCTTTTGTCCCTTTTTTATTTCCTATGTCTGTGCTTCGTGACAGGATTTTTTCACCTTCTTTTGATGGTATATTTCATTCACTCTATGTGGAATACTATTTTGTTCACTATTTTATTTCAGCTTCATATTTCTTTCATTTTTCATATACACACAGACTACACATGCTGATAAAAAAATGAGCTATTTGATTTAGGTTTACTTTTCATTATTGTAAATGGTTAATATTTTTTATGGTACTCCTTGGTGTATTTGGACTGTAAAAATAATAAATGTAGTAACGATGGTGTGGTGCATTATTGATATAGGTTCGATGACTCTTGTCAATGTGCCAAACTGTCAATGTGGTGGTGGGAAGTGTGTGTTGAAGACTTCACGGACATTGAACAACCCTAGACGATAATTTTGGTGCTGCCCTAATCGAAAAAAGGTTGCTAATGTGTATATATTTAAAGTTTCTAATGTAAATACTATTCATTATAATATAAGAACTAATGTAGATTGGGTATCACAGGGAAATAATGGCTGTGGATACTTTAGTTGGGTCGATGACAACTCATCTACATCTATCCGCCCATCTCCACTTATTCACGATGAAGGATTTGAGTGCAAAATGTTTCAAGCTAGGGAAAATTCCAAAATTATATTTTTACGATGCCTTCTCTATATTGTAATCGCATATCTAATTTGTTGTGACCATATGCAGAGATGAACTCAGGAATTAGTTAGTTTAGTATTTCATATTGTAACTAATATTTTAATAATTCTTCATGTTTATGGCTCATGGGAGCCCCAATCTGCTATCAATCACATGATTTAATATATAGTGTTTTCTTGGTTGTTCCATTTGTTCCTTGACCTTGACTATGGATTGACTATCTATTTTGCATGTTTTCAAGAGTTTTCCCACCAATACAAGCGTAAATAACACATTGAACGTAATCTACAGATGTTGCGTGGTATGAAGTCTCACTAAATTTTGAGCGCAGCGTGGTATCAAGTCTCGCTAAAGAAGAGTACTGTAGAGAGCAAGCCTACCGTACCAAGGAAGCTTGACAAGAACAAGGAATATGGCTTAAACAAAATGGGAAGACATCTTTCTAGCCTGGGCTTGGTTCCTTCGACAATTAGCTTGATAATAAATGAAGCAAATGAGAGCTGAGCAATTAGCTTCCCAAGAAAAAACTTGTAAATGAACTGTGTGTACCCCAATTCCTGTGCCTTCTGCGCATACCTAAATGATATATTTGAAACAACAAGGGTAAATTTAGCCTTACCCTTGTTGTTTCAAATATATCATTTGGGTATGCATAGAGGGCACATTAATTGGGGTACATATAGTTCATTTATGGGCTTTTTCTTGGTTAGCTAATTGCTCATCTATCATCTACAATTATTATTAAGCTAATTGCCGAAGGATCTAGGCTCAGGCTAGAAATATGTCTTCCCAAACACATAAAAAACATACACATAAACATGACAACTGAGAAACATAAATGTAGATTTCACAATAGCTAAGAAACATAATTGTAGGCATCATGGTCACAATTTTTTGGAGACAACATAATTGAGTTGTATACCCAGACGATGGAGAGCAACCTCTGCTCCTCCGATTCCAAGTTGACACTGCAGGATCCAAAGACCATAGATAAGGAATAAATTGAGAGAGCGAAGGAGGGCCATAATGACCAAAATAATATAGGACGAACCTCAAGTTAAATGAGGCAACTGTAAACATTTTTAAAAAATTCTATTAAAATGTTTACAGTTGCCTCATTTAACTTGAGGTTTGTCCTCTATTATTTTTGTCGTTATGGCCCTCCTCCGCTCTCTCAATTTATTCCTTATCTATGGTCTTGGAATCCCGCATTGTCAACTTAGAACTACAGGAGTAGTGGTTGTGTTGCATCATCTGGGTATACCACTCAATTATGTTGTGTTTCCAAAACATTGTGACCATTATGCCTACGTTTATGTTTCTCATCTATTGTGTCCTAGGACCCCTTATGACCCTTTACAACCATTTACGACCTCTAAGAATACATCTTAGAGGTCTTAAAATGTCGTAAAGGGTCATAAGAGGCTCCTAGGAGGGGCCAGATGAGCTTCCACCTTCACGTGGTTGGCCCTGTTAAGTAGAGAATGTTAATTAAACTATTCTCGAAACATAATTGTAGGCATCATGGTCACATTTTTTTGGAGACAACATAATTGAGTTGTATACCTACACGGAGAGCAATTTCTGCACCTCCGATTCCAAGTTGACACTGCGGGATTGATAACAACTTGGATCTGAAGGTGCAGAAGTTGCTCTCCATTGTCTGGGTATACCACTTAATTACATTGTCTCCAAAAAAATGTGACCATGATGCCTACAATTATGTTTCTCAGAGAATGTTAAACTATTCTTGAAACAAAGAGAAGCTCAAAGAGAAGCTGACAACAACCAAGAGAACGAGTGTTTACAACCATTTACAACCTCTAAGAATACATCTTAGAGGTCTTAAAATGTCGTAAAGGGTCATAAGAGGATCCTAGGAGGGGCCAAATGAGCTTCCACCTTCATGTGGTTGGCCCTGTTAAGTAGAGAATGTTAAACTATTATCGAAACAAAGAGAAGCTCAATAATTTATATCTGAATACCAATTTATAGCTACGTATCAAACTCAGACAAGCACACAAATATGTAGGTAAACAAAGCTTTCTAATTGTGCTAAATAGAAGACATCTATAATATTCTTTTGAGGAAACACATCTATGCTATTCTTTTGAATGATGTCACTATTGACACTTTTGAGGAAACAAAAGGCTGAGGTGGTATTAGGCATCCTATTCAGCTTAAGCTGTGTAATTAATAAACATTTTTTTATAAAAAAAAATTAGTATTGGTCAAAATTTTGACCATTTCACTGCACTAAATTTGACTAGAATGCTATGCATTCGACGATAATTTCTACAAACATTGGTGGATAATTCAACGTGTCGTATGGTCAAAATTGTGACCACGTCACCAATTAAATCGACGGCAATGCTTCTAGTTCCAAGGGATTGTAGCAGTCAATAATTCAACCAGTAGTATGGTCAAAATTTTGACTATTAATCAACATGCAGAAAATTTGAAGAAAAAAGATTGACGATAGTTTTAGTCTTTTATTCGACCAATTGTTGTAGAAAATTCGACTAATTCTCGTCGAAATTTAAGGTAAAATTTACTAGTGAAAAGATCAAAAATAGTGAAAAATTGAGCATGAAGAAAGCAAAAAAAATCATATATGATCCTCAAAAAGATGTTTTCTTGGTGAAAACCTAGCAAATAGGTGCCTCGATGATATGAAAAAAATTGAAAAATACAAAAATACAAAAAAATCAAAAAAAGAAGAAAAGTGCCTTGGTGAAAACCTAGCAAATAGGCACCTTGGTAGCAAAAAAAAAAGAGAAAAAGCTTTAAAAATAGAAAAAAAAGAGCTAGATTCATTCAATCGGTGAAAACATGGTAAACATGCACCATTGAAAGTCCAAGTCAATCGCATACCTAGAAGTTCACCTTGTAAATATTGCATTCGCCAACATTTGTATATATTGCATAATAAAACCCCACAGTTGCATTTGCAAGTACCTCAGGATTTTGGTCACCTAATCTACAAATTTTCCTAAGTCCCACAAATGAAATCAATATCAAACTGGGGTAAATATACTCAAGAGGAGAAAGGATTCATCAAAGAAAGCTTTATTCAATTAGAGAATCAATTCATCAAACTCGAAAGAGGAACACTTAATCGAATCTACATCCCAATCCAATTTGAGCCTAAAATGCAAAATTTGATTCAAGAACTGAAATGAGCTTATCTCTATTAGGATTAAAAGTGTGAAATGGATGGAACTACACTTGAAATATGGATTAGAAAAACATTGCAAAAAAAAAAAATTAAGTGTTGACTCAATTGATGAAATCATGTCTTTCTAGTGAATCGATGAAAGTTTTAGACTAGACAAGCTATGATGAAAGAATGATATTTTTCTTGATTTCTGAATGATTGTATTAAAATCAAAGTTTTAAATCATGTATTATTTTTCTAAGGACGTGATCATCAAAGAATCATCGAGGACTTGTACATAGGATAAAATGGATATTTTTGCTTGTTTACGCAAATGGATACCTTGGCTATTTTGATCTTCAATATCATAATACCCAAATCCACTTGCAACATAGAATCTGACAAAATCAATATTCGCACTCTCATGATTGGCTTCAATCAGTGATAGTTGTACCAAAGAGAGATGGGAAAGAAAACAAAGAGGTGCAAAAAGTAGTCATATCAACATAGTCGAACTAGTGATGGTTGTACTAAAACAGGATTCCAAAAATGCTCAATGATGATTATAAGCTCCAAAATTTTGAATAATGACAGTTAGCTGCATACATCTTAGAGTAAGTGCATTGTATATATTGTTTTGCCTTTCTTAGCTTAATTTGCAAGGGAGGAATGCAAGGGGGTACATCAATAATCTTGGTTAATCAAAGCATTAAAGAAATGGGGGGTTCAATTCAAACATCTTATCCTTGATTTCAATCAACAAAGTGAGATTATCTTTTGCATTCATGCATAGCATTAATCATTATTCATTATCCATATATCAGAAAAGTAGAAAAAAAGAGAAAAATAATCATTACTCATACATCATTTGCATACATGTAATTAAAGATAGAACTGCATACATCTGAAAACCCAAAAACATAGGGCCATTCACATTCATATTTCCATAAAACACTTTGCATCCATACATTGAAAAATAGAGAAAAGCATGTCATAAATCCATACATCAATGCATTCATCTATATATATCATAAAATAAGATACATTGCATCCATAGCATAATCACAAATAAATGCATCATAAACATCATATAGTTGCATGTAAAGATAATCTAATGTCAAAATACATCAAGAGAATCAAGGAAGTATATCATCATATAAGTGTTCATCAAATGATCCAGTACATCAGTATATCAAGATACAAATGTCATGAAAGTGATACATCAAGTGTTCCCATCAATAAAACATCATGAATCGTGATACAAGGGACATCAACAATGAGTAACTCTATCAAATCATCAAGATCCCATAGCAGCACCTGATCCATCTGGACCCCTGTCATCCTGTCTATCCTATGAAGGAGAATCCTGAGAAGTTCTCACTGTGCTAGGTCTCTGAATCACATGAGTCATAAACCGCTACATCAAAAGAGCTACCTGATCTAGTCTGCCCACAATAGTAGATATATCTATCCTCAATGACTGAACATCATGTGCTACACTATCAATGCTAGGAGTAGCCTATGAAATCTACCCCATATCTTGTGACTGTTGAACCTATGGAGGCACCTACTGTGCCAGAACCTAATCCTATTGTGCTATAACCTGATCTTGCTATGCTAAAGCAACCCTCTTTAACTGAACTAAGGGATCCTATCCACCAGGAATCTGTCAAGTAGCATCTATATGTATCTGTCTTTATTGTCTTTGTTGTTGACAATCTCTATTCTATCTATCCACTGCTACTCTAGGGTGTACCTCAGCTGCATCATCTTGTCCTCTAGCTCTAGCCCTATCCTAGACATGTCCACCTCTCACTCGTGGTCCATCACCTGCTCTACCAATATCCTGAGGCTCTCTCTATCCTCATCATGTCTGATGTCTCCTACCACCACCATCACCACCATCATCACCACCACCACCATCATCTCTCTCATCTTGGTCTGGGATAGGCTCTGCTGGATCAATAAATCAAGGAAACCTATTACGAGCCCACCAGTCTCGAAACTCATGAGACACACCAGCATCAGATCAACCTGCAAGCATCTCCCATCTGTAGTATGCCAAACCAGCAATCTGATCATATGCAAACTGATAATCAATCAGAGGACCCCACATCGATCGCTTTGCCTGTACTCTAGCATATACTGTTGTACCCTGAGGCATATCCTATACTCTACCATACTAGTGAGACACTTGGCCAAAGTAGAAACACTCAATAATAGTAGTAGCCCTGCCAATCATCCATTGAGGAGAGAACATATAGGGGAGCTCATCATCATCCTCCCTCCAATGCTCACATCCTATGTATGGTCGCCACTGAACCTGATCAAGATCATCAATCTGTCAATGCCAATACTCAAGCTTTCCCAGATGATGTTGGACAACCATGTCGCTATACAAAAAAGAATACGAAAATCCTTAGCCACGAATCCTGTCAGAAATACGCCTAGTAATGGGAAGATGCTCCCATACCCATAGTTGTAGAATCACTGCACCTGCAGGTCCAAAGAAGTGCTCTCTCTGTAGACAACCTCATATAAATCATGATATAGTTGTGCAAGCACACATGAGCCCCAATAAAATTGTTGAGGCTAAGCAAGTAAATCCTTGAGTATCCTACCCCATCCAACTGAGAAACCATGACCTCATTGGTCGGGAAGCAAGGGCCACCAATAAGAGCACCAAGAACCGCTGGTAATGTCAGGAAAGAAGTAAACTATGGCCAAGTAATAGTATCATCATCTATAGTGTTGTCTCCAAACACTCATCTGCAAAGTGCTATCATAAATAGAATCATAGTATACTAACTCTACTTGGAAAGGAATGTGTAATAGTCTATACACATCCTCCGGAGTGATAGTCATCTCTCCAAAAGGAAGGTGGAAAGTATTGTGGTTGGAGTGCCATCTCTTCACCACAATAGTTAGAAGACCACAGTTCAACTAGAATCGCGGCATGTCAAGAATAAAACTGAGGCCAAACATCTCAACAATATGATACTCTGCCAGAGTCAGAGCTTGACCAAGATCAATAACCCATGATGCAATAGACCATATGTAAAGAACAAGGAAGTGTGCCTGTTTGGAAAAACAAAGGAATCATATCAGCATACCATATCAATGAATCATCTAAAGTCAATCAATTTTATCAAAAGTATCGAGCAATCATACCCAGTACCATTTTTTCGTGTCTCTATATCTTGAGAATGAAGTATCAGTATCAATCGTATCAGTTTTCACACTGATTGATTTATCATATCAGATTGACAAATCACATTCATTGGTACCATTATCTTGATATCCTAATCAATTGTTTTGTTTAAATGCAACAGACTAAATCTTATCATTGGAATTGACCATCTGGAATTATCAAAATTTTCATCAGGAAAAATCAAGTACAAGTGAAAAAATTTCAAAAATCTTTAAGGCGTGATTTTACACATACCACGCAACACTTCATCTCACATGATGCAGAAAAGATGACAGGTGACACTTTATCTATCATAAGCGATAATTCAAGTTTCACACAATACTTTATAATGCTAGGTGACATCTAATAAAGCCTAGGTGACAATAAAAATCTAGGGTTTAACACACGGGAAAACATTTGCAAATTGGCATTAAAACCCTAAGGCTAAGCTGAATCATATTCTTCTCAGGCAAGAATGAAAAATTGTTAGGTGACAGTTTACTATGCAGAGGCATGAGTAAAAAGTGCAGATGCGACACTTCAAAGGCTAAAGTGACATTAAAACTATCCTAAACGTGATTTTTCAAAATTAAAATGACGACATACAAAAGATGCAATAAATGCTATAAACAAGTAATAAATGCAACAAGGAAGTTAAAAATGACTCACTGGAAGTTTTTAGTCAAGTGGTCTCTAATACCGTCGACATCTCTCAAACTAATGCTCTCTGATAGGGACAACCATCTCAAAAATCAAAGGAAGCTCAGAGCAAAATCTCACAAGTCAAAAGTGAAAATGAATAGTAAATCAAGGTTTTTCAACCTATTTAAGCTAATTTTGACCTAATTTAGAGGTGAAGTTTTGACTTTGACCTCTACTAACCTATTAGTTCAACCAGGGCAAATTGTGAATCATGGCATATCATCAGTATTTTTCAGAAATGAAAACATATTGGATCAATCAATCAATCAAATTTTCCAAATCAAGCATCAATATGTTTTATTTCTGAGGGGGCATACCATTGGATAATCAGATCAACAACAGCAGTAACATCATCGAAAAACAAGAGACCGATCATCAAATCAAAGCGAAAGCTTTTATAAAGAAATTTTTCATAATCAAATGAATGGGGCATCACATCGAAATCAATCATCAAATTAGATATCATATTAGGATTTTTCATCAGGATCAAGCATCATATCAAGGATTAATCATCAGAATGCCCATCATATCAGAACGATCATCATAACCACATCAATTGAGAGTTTCATATCGATCATATCTACATCAATCTTGTATCAGAAATCAAGGATCGACCATCAAATACATCAAATGAACATCTAAGATTGACCATCAATGAATCAGGACCTATTATCAGCAAGATCAGAGTATTCTTTGAATCGACATGCTTCGCCCGTCAACTCAAAGAGGGGCATTTGTAATCACCTAAAAATGGACAAAGATCAAATCAAAGAAAATCAAGTCAAATCAAATCAAATCAAGGACATAATTGAATCAATTGAATCACAATGCATAATTAGCCAATGAAAATTAAAATCAAGTCTTAATTCAAGATAAATCAAAATTGAGAGTGTTTTAATCAAACACAATCAAATCAAAATACAATTAAATCAATTAATTGTATAGTCTTGGATTAAATTAAAGTCAACCCATTCAAGGGGTACATGGCTAAAATAAATCAATTAAATTAATTAATAAATCTCAATTACTCTCAACAAACCAAAAGGAGAGGAAATCTGGGCAACCAATGAGATTTGAGGAAAGGCATTCACATGGATCAAGCCAAACTGAATCTCAGTCACTCAAAGTGAAAGAGAATCTTGTCCATTGATCTTGTCTACTTGTCCCAAGATTTGAGGACACAAACTTTGCATTGTCTTCAAAGGGTGGAACCAAAGACTCAACCAAGGTTTAATCATGATTAAACACAACTACACCCCCTACCATTGGAAAATCTATAAAGGGAAGGCCTAAATCCTTCATAATTCATAACCACGCATCTGAGAATTGCATTGAACCTCTTTCAATTTGAGTTTAAAAAGACATTTGAGAGCTTAATTAGCATTTACTTTGATATAATTGTTAGCTTTAACTTTTTTATCTTATCATTCTCATTCTAGGACTATCATTAATGGAAGCTTGCTGAGAGCTTTGCATTAACAATCTTAGTTAGAGAGCCATAGGATGCTCAATTGATCATTAATTTGCTAAATAGTTGCTCTATTGTGGTTTAATTTAGTTACTATTTTATTTATTGATTCAACCTTAATTCTATGAAGATACTTTTATTAGTATACAAGTACATGTGTAGGGATATCATCATCATTCAAATCAGAAGCACTTTCAAAAGGTGCAGTGATATCATCCTCATAATCGGGATCAAAGCTATCATTTACAAAAATCTTTTCTTCAATCTCTGGAGGTGTTGCAGTTGTGTTGCCTTTAGCTATGTCATTGCCCACACTAGTACATTTTGCACCATTTTTTGACACACAATTGGTTGAAGTTTCTACCCAACTCGATCAAATAGTTGACCAACCGATTTGTCGCTATTATCGACATCGAAATATCAACCCATTGCTGCAACCATAGAATGATCAATGCCAATATTGGTCGAAATAGAAGGCAATCTTGGTTGAAAATAACATTAGAAAGTGTTGGTATATTGGTCAAAGGATCAACCAATACAGATTAACATTTCGACCAAATTTTGTCGCACGTTAGACCAATCTTGGTCAAAATATTTGGCAGCTCCGACCAGGATGTCAAACTCATGACAGTCATATTTTGACCACATGTCATCATACTTTAGACCAATATTGGTTGAATTATTTAGCGGTTCTGACCAGGATGCCATACCCATGACGCCACATTTCGATGAACTCTTGGTCAATTTCTAGACCAAACTAGTCATGATTTTGACGACTAAGAGTCAAAATTTTGACGAAATACAAAATGTTTAAAAAAAACTAAAGATAAAAATCCAGACTAATCACCAACGGCATCCTGATCGATGATTAGTCTAGATATTTATCTTCAGGTGTCCACACTCATTCTATTGTTTGTTGCTAGCGGGTCCCTGCTCGTTCTATTTTCCAGACTGCTTTGGGCTCTAGCAATCCATCTGCTCTGCTCTGTGTGAACTATGGGTTTTTTCATTTTGTTTGAACTATTTGAGAGATAGGCTCTAAATGGTAATCCATGAATTGGTAGAGCTTCCTCTTAGACACCCACAACTCTTCAAATCTATTGGTGTAAAGCCCCCAAAGGGTATTCTACTCTTTGGGCCTCCTGGTTCTGGGAAAACCTTAATTGCTAGGGCAGTGGCAAATGAAACTGGTGCCTTCTTTTTCTGTATCAATGGACCTGAGATCATGTAAAATTTGGCTGGAGAAAGTGAAAGCAATCTCTAGAAGGCTTTTGAGGAGGCTGAGAAGAATGCCCCATCCATTATATTTATTGATGAGATATTACAGAGATTTGTCAGCGGGCTTGCAAGTATGCTATTAGAGAAAATATTGAGAAGGTGAGTTTCAATTGTGGCGGATTTTGCAAACTAGATTTGGTTATGAATTTCTTAATGGTTTTTTTTTAACTGGTTTGTTAGAATTTTACATTTTTTTATTCAATTTTCCTCAACTTTTATCTTATTATTTCAATTTGTCATGTTCTCTTTCCTCTGCACTTTTACAAGATATTGAACATGAAAGAAAAAGAAGTGAGAACCTCGAGGCAATGGATGAGGATAATAGTGATGAGGTAGCTAAAATATAGGCTACTCATTTTGAGGAGTCAATGAAATATGCTCAAAGAAGTATCAGTGATGCTGATATTCAGAAGTATCAAGCCTTTACACAAACACTACAGCAATCTTGAGGCTTTGGTTCTAAGTTTTGATTTCCAGATAGACCTATTGGTGCTTTAGATGTATTTACTAAAGCACATAATAAAGATGACAATGACTTATACAGTTAGGAAACTTAGTACACAATTGTCATCTTAATGAAGTGACAAATGTGTTTCTTCTAGCAAGGACCTTCCACTGACAAATAGCCAATGCTATTCAATTTGGCTCTGGCTTTTGCTTGTATGAGTTTTATCTGTTCATATGTTTGAAAATTTATTTAGTTTATCAATCCTTTAGTCAAGGACTTACTAACTTGTAAGTCTTTAGAGCAATATTAATTGTGGCAAGGAAATTTAGCTATGGAAAATTTTTCTCAAGTGGTAGATAATGCTATGAAAACCTTACTTTTAAAAAAAAAAACCTGCTAGAAAATATTCTATACTAAATCAATTCTACAACAAAGAAAGTCTAGATCAACTGATAGGTATGGTGTGCATCCATTTTATGGAGATCAAATCCTATTTTTGTTAAATCAAATGTTTCATTTGCACATACCCCATGTAATCATCAACACATTGAAAGCCCTCACTTGTCCCTGTGTAACAACTGCCACATCTAATACTTGCTTGTGGCATAGAAAGAAAAATTATGCCTTAGCTCAAGAGTACTTAAATGAACCATTCTAAAATTATTTTACTTTCTTAAACTCTCTTGATTTTTTTTCTTTTCTTCCTTACTTCCATGTTAAACTTATTTCTCATGCCAATTAAATTGAATTATAGAAAAGAAAGCATGTATGACAAGAATATTAAAATAAATTAAAAGATCAGCACTAACTTAGACCAGAAGCAAAAATGAAAGGCACATACCCTTGATAACAGCAAAAGTTGCATTCATAGCAATGCAAGCTCATTAGCACGATCCATCAAAGATTTAACCATGCCATTGCATGTGCCTGTAGGATAAAATAAAATATTACATGGTAAATCCAATATGGTAAAAAAAAGAAAGAATTTTTCAACACACACCTTAAGAAATGGAATAATCCATCAGAGACTTTTAAAATAGATTACAACAAATATAGTGCACAGGAGTTATTAATCATTAAAATGTTGTCAATAGGAACAAAGAGTTGGGGAACTACTTGCTATCTAAGATGTAGATAATATAAAATTTTATCATGCAAAACATAGATAAATGTAGTGATTCTTTCTTGCAAACAAACTTTGAATATGAAATCTCACAACCTCTGTCAAAGCTCACATGCTAAGTCTGATTTTAATTGTTAGGAATTTGTTGTCATATAGCCCCAAAACTATGTATTATTCCCAATCTAAGATGAAATGGCCATATTCATGTTGCATAATGAATAACTGAATTAAAGTAACTCTTCATAATATGTCATTGCAACTAGTCTATGAGACTAAATCCTTGGCTGCATATAGAATGGCCATATGATTATTGACTCTTTTAAGTGTATTATGGCACAAATACCTATCATTTTATACACATCTAAAAGATTACTGGTAACAATAAAAGTTGTTTTTAGAGATTTTCCCTGATATTTTGATGCTATTGTTTTAAGTATTCTAGATCTTATTAAAAAATTGAATTAAATTCCAAATACCAAAGCTTTTAAAACATCTTTTATTTGTGCCTGAAAACACCTATTTAGTGAAAAAACTATGAAGGCTATAATAACCAAATGGTTTAACTGAAAAATAGGTTTCTTACATAGGTGCAAGAAAAAATTCCAATTAGTAGCACTTACAGTTGGTTCAGTTATTTTTATCATCCTCTATCCAGATAAGAGCATGATACTCATATCAGATCTGATATCTTGGCCTCAAAAACACCATTAACGGTTCATTCTCAAACACTCCTTTCAATGATAACAATAAGTTAAAATTTACATTATCAGTGGGCAAAGCAATAAGATATCCCTTGGAGGGACAAGACATGCCATAGATGGAAAAGACCAAGACTTAAAAGAAAGTTTGGAATGCAATGATTGAAAGAGTTGTTTGAAAGACTGAATATTATATTGCAATAGGGAATTCTCTTTTCTAATATTAATATTGTACCTCTAAGCTGCCAATGTAGATTCAAGTTAAATTACAGGACTGGGGTTTGGGTTCACCATATGGAAACTTATTTTTCCTCACTATTATACATGCATTCATATATATATATGGATGGGTGTGTGTATATATGTATATTGATATATAGACATATATAAACACACACACACACACACACACATATATGCAGATGTAGATGTAGATGTAGATGTAGATGTACACACACAGACACTCTCTCATAATTTGCAGCAAAGAGTCTACATACCTTTGATAGATGAATGGTATTTAGAAGTTCAAATAAAAAAAGAGTCCACAAAGCCAATTAAAAATAACAACACTTTAGAGAGTGTGATGACCGCTCTACAACTTGAGAGCCGAAAATAATTTCTCACGCCTCCTTCTCTGCCCTTGCGATTCAAGTTGAGATTCCATTTATGGCTTCCACTTCACTAGGGTATGAAGGCAGTCGGCAACCCAGTAGCATTTAATGCCCCACCAAAGGTGATCTTGCAAAGGGTTCTCTTAATAAAACCAATTCAAACCCTATTTTAGCTGCTATTCTTTCCCTCTCGATTGAAGAACATTGTGGTAATAGCGTCCCTGAGGATGCCCTAGATAAAGCAAGACAAGCTCCTGGTTCTGCACCCACTATTGGCAATGCTCGAGATGGAGGATAAGGCGACCCGAAGAGACCAAAGTCATTCAAGCAAGCGATTGAGAATGAGAGAGCCCTCCCAGAAGGTGCTCGCTTCATTTCTGCCACAACCCAAATCTCAGAAGGAAGTGCTAGAGATGGGGGTAAGATTCCTTCTACTCCAAAGCTCATTATTAAGCCTAATCTGCATACGGATATTGCTATTACTCAGGAAAAGAGTAGGCTTAGAGATAGTGTGATTTTTCTTGCTCCTGTTGATGCTTCCAAAGTTCTGTCGAGAAATTTCTTGAATGACTAGTTACATAAAATCTAGAGTTAGAAACTAGGTTATCATTTTACTTACTATCGCATGTTGCAAAAGGGTTTGTTTTTATTGTTTTTTGCTGATACAAAATCCCAAAGAGCTATAGTTGACAGGCAATTCTTCGACCAATATGAATTTAGGGTCATTCCCTAGTCCCCCGATGCCTCACATAGTGAAGTGCTTGCTCTTTCAAGCCCTAGGTGGGTAGTTATTAAAAATCTCCCTCTGTTCCTGCTTAACCTCATTCCACAAGCGCTCGAGCCCGTGGGTCACATTCTTAAGGTTGATAGGTCTAACATTTTAATCTCGCACACAGATGTTAGAGTGCTCATCTCCCTCAAACCTAGCATTGATTTCCCAGAAGCTCTTCACCTTGACCTTGGTGGTAAATCCATTTTCTGCCAGGTTACCTTCCTTGATGGTCTTACTAGTTGTTACCTTTGCAGGAAGGAAGGCCACAGGAAACAGGATTGTCTGATTCTTATTAAGCGTAACCCTCCCAGTGCTCCCACCATTATAGTTTCTTATGTTCCCCTTGCTCCTTGGTCATCAGATTCCTCTGATACCATCACTCCTCCTTCTTGTCCTCCTCCCTATCCCTCCCTGCCTACTCCTCTATCTGCTTCCTAACTGGAGCCCAATTCATCCTCTATCACCTGGATTAAAGACTCGGCTTCTATCTTGGACACCCTTGTCCATCTCAAAAATCATTTTAAAGAGCACAGCCCTCCCCTGTCCCAACCTGCTCTATCCCCCAAGAAGTTGCAAGAGCTTGCTAATCCCTCTGGTCTTGATTTTGGCTTGGAGCCCAACCCTGCCCCTCCCAAGCTAGAGCATAGAACTCAAAATGCACAGCAGATTTCTTTAGAGAGAATCCACCTTAAAGCATCTAGGATGCCCTCTACCCCTAAACCTAAGTGGAAAGTGTATTCTATCCTCCCTCAAGATCAGGATTCTTCTACTGAAGTTCTTGCTGCCTTTGATGTTTTAATTGACAAGGTGGGCAACCCATCTGAATTTTTGGTGCCTTTTGAGGTCTCCTCACAAGTAGGACTGATCAACCATCCTGACACCATTGGACAAGATGAGTTTAACCCTCCTTTAGCCTCACCAGATAAGCTCAATGGCTTCTTTATTGTGGTTATCCTGGCACCTCCCCCCCCTCCCTCCCCCACTAAATAAATGGATTGTTGAGCCTAAGAAGATGGATGTTGCTAGGATGCCCACCTTGCCAAGTGAGCCAGAAGGGTGATAGGAGAAGCAACAGTAGGATTCTAACCTTGAGGAAGGTGAGCTCAGCAGGGATCAAATGTTCATATTCTTTATTAGTGCTGAGAAGAAAATTTAGAAGAGTAGTAAGAATGTGGATATGGTTCATTCAGAGCCCTCAGAAGGGATTAGTGGCAAGAAGAAGAGAGGCAGGCTCCCCTTCTGAGTGGCAACCCTAAACCCTCCAAAAATTAAAAAAAAGTGATATCCCAAAGTGTTTTAAAGGTTTTTAGACTCCCATGGATTCTGAACCATAGTATGATTTATGATGATCAAATGTGCTTCATGGAATGTCAAGGGATTGGAATCCTCTAATAGGAAATATGTTGTGAAAAGATTCTTCTGTATGTTTCAAGAGATTGATGTCCTTCTACTCCAAGAAGTCAAAGTGATTGGTTTCACTCTAGATGTTTCCCTCAGGTGTATCTAGAAGGATGCCTCCTCCTTATCTACCAAGCACTAGAGGGGCAGGGGAGGAACATCCATTCTTGTGGACCTAAGATTGAGAGACTCTATCCACAAATGGGGCTACTCTCCCTGCAACACAGTAGTTTGGGTCACCTTTAAGATGGATGATGTCCTCTTTGGGGTGTGTTTGGTTTATGCTCCTAATGATCACCACTCTAAGATTGAACTATGGAAGTGGATCTCAGAGTTAGACAACATTCCTTGGATCCTAGCTGGAGACTTTAATATGGTGGAGAGACCCCAAGACAAAGAGGGAGGCTTGAGATTTGAGTGGAAAGGTAATGAGTTGATCTTCTGGAACAAGATGATTTCTAAACTTAACCTCTTTGACCCTCTGGCTGGGAAGAGGAGAGAGTCTAAGGGAGTTTGGTTTACTCGGTCCAACTTTCAAAGGGGGGAAAGAAGAATCTACTCTAGACTGGACAGGATCTATGTGAATAGCCAATTCTTTAGCTATCCCCCCCCTGAATGGAAATTGTGTCAAGGTGACCCCTTTCACCCTCTCTGATCACCACCCCATTTTATCCTCCATCCAAATGATTTCTAGTCATGAAACCTCTCATCGTAAGAAGGTTGGTTTTTCTCTCAACTCCTCCCTCCTCCAGGACAGTGATGTTCAAGTAGCCATTAAAATTATTGATTGGTACAATGAGGAGGTAGTCCAACATAGTTCTAAGGTGGAGAGATGGAATCAAATTTTTTATTCTTGGTAGAACATGCTAAAGTGTGTTGGAAGGAAGAAGGCCAAGGATGCTAGAAGGGAGGAATTCAGATTAATGGAAGAACTCTAGGAAGCAGAAATTCAGATTCAGATGAACCCCTCTTCCTCTACCTTGTTGGATAAGGTTATTCACTATAGAGACTCTCTCAAGAACCTCCAACTTGTCAAGACTAGGGGTGCTAAGATAAAAGCCAGAATCAATTGGCTCAACCTAGGTGATAAAGGCTCCAAGTTTTTCTTCCAAACCCTTAAGAAGAGGGAAGCAAGGAACAAGATCACTTGCATTAGGGATCAAGGAGTCTCCATCACTTCTCAGGAAGACACTATGAATACTTTTTTTGCCTTCTACAAGAACCTTTTTACCTCGAAAGATGATGAAACCAGGATCATTGCCAGATAGAAGATTATCAACTTGATCCCTAAGAAGGTCTCAAAGGCAAATGCAATCTTGATGGAGAAGGAAATCTCTAGAGAAGAGATCAAAGAATCCATTCTGAGTATGGCCAATGATAAGGCCCCTAGCCTTGATGGGCTCATAGTTGAATTCCATAAAAAAAATATTGATTGGATCTGCTACAGCCTTCATAAAGTTTACATGGAGGCCATAGCTGTTGGTACCCTTGGACCAACCTTAAATGTTGGCCTCATTAAATTGATCCCAAAAGATGGTGACAAACTACTGATGAAGAACTGGAGGCCTATCGCCCTACTCAATGTGGGGTACAAGATTTTGGCTAAAACTGTTGCCCTTAGGATTGCCAAAATCCTCCCTATAGTAGTTAACCATACCCAAATAGGTTTTGTCAAGGGCAAATACATCTTGGAAAATCTAGTAACCTATTGGGAGGCATTGGATTAGGTGAAACATTCAGGACAACAGAGTGCCATGTTGCTCATTGACTATGAGAAAGCATATGACCGCATTGAGTGGAGTTTTATTTTGGCCATGGTGGACAGACTGGGTTTCCCCCCTTACTTTTGTAAGCTGGTCTCTACCTTGCTATTTGGAGCCAGAGTAGCAGTTGAAGTGAATGGAGTAAGGTCAGAATCTTTTGAACTTTCTAGATCCATCAGGCAAGGGTGCCTTCTTGCCCCTTCCCTCTTTGTCCTTGTTGTAGACTCCCTCCATTACTTGTTAAGAGATGATACCCTATCACCTAGGTTGAGGGGGATTCATATACCTAATGGTTTTGAAGTCTCTAACATCTAGTTTGTTGATGACATAGCCATTCTCGTGATTTTGGAGGAGGATAATATGGTTGTCCTCATGGTCAAACTTGACCTCTTATGTCTGGCCTCAGGCAGTAAGATTTCTATAACCAAATCCATTATGCTAGGATGGACTCATTCCCCCCCATGTTGGTGGAACAAATTTGGGATTGAATGGGGAGGCCCTAATCATGTGGTCAGGTACCTGGGGATTCCATTTATTATGGACCCTAACCTTAATGATATGTGGTGCTAGATTAAGGAAAACATCACCATGAAATTAAGCAAATGGGACACCAATCTTCTCTCATTCCCGGGGAGGGTGCAAGTTTGTCAGAAGATCCTTTCATCTTACCCTGTTTACTATTCCTCAGCTTGGCTATTTAATTTGAGTCAGTTTCATCCAAAAGATTATAAGGAATTTCCTATGGACAAATGGAAGAGGAAACAAAAAATGCCATGCGGTTTCCTGGGAGTGGTGCACCAAAGATAAAGCATGGGGTGGACTTGGTTTGAAAGACCTCAGAACCCAAGGTATAACTCTGTCCTCAAAATGGATTTCCAAACCCTCCTCAAGAGATGAACCTTGGAAAATACTAATCAAGAATAACCTGGCTAGAGCCAGACTGAGTAAGTCTAAGGCTTGGACTAACATTGAACTCTTTGACCTATTGACACTCGACTGCAACATTCAAGTTCAAGGGTCGAATGTGTTTAAAGATTTATAGAAATGATGGAAGTATGTGAAGGGGTTCCTTAGCAATGATGGACTACTTGAAATTCAAGGAGTTGTGTGCAGTCATAAATCTCTATGGTGGAACCTGAGACATAAAAATAAGCCACTTGCTTTGCTCCAAGGATGCTCTGCTAGGAAATGGGCAGAGAAAGGTATTGTCAGCTTCTCTGATGTTTTGAAAGAGGGTAACTTAATCCCTTGGGAAGAGCTAGCTACATCCTTCGTCATTCCCAATTCTCAGAACAGAACTTATGGTATTCTTTCTTCAGCCTTGAATACCTTGGGACCAATATTCAAATGTTGCAATCTTGATAGTTGTACGTTCCAACTGAAATGGCCAGATAACTCCCGATTGGCTCTTATCAAGTCCAAGCACATCTACTTCCTTCTCACCCAATCCACATACATTTCCCTCCATGCTAACTCAAAATGGCACCTTGAACTCCCTGCCTCTGACTAGAATAAGTATTTCAGCTCACTGTGGACCAGACCCATTGAACCCAAGATTTCTTGCTTCCTTTGGAGACTCCTCCTGCATAAGCTTTCTTTTAAGAAACCAAGGGGGGGGATCTGAATCTTTGTAGTGTGTGCAAGCTCCTTGAATCAGTCTTCCATGTTTTCTTTGAGTGTCTCTTTGTTGTTGAAGTCTGGAATTTGTTTGGTCTCTCATACAACAGTCACTTTGGTAATTGGAATATTATCTCTGGAAGCATCAAATCTTGCAATGTCTTTTGGTCTATTCTTTCTTCTATTATTCTGTGGACTATATGGAAGGCTCGTAATAATGATGTTTTGGCTGGAAAGAATAGGAATCTTACTGAGTCTCTAAGGAGACTCATTTATCATGATGTTTCACTGCAGGTCACAATGATCATCAAGTTGAAGGAGAGAAAATTCCTTCAGATCCTGAGAGATGGAACAGCCACCATTGAGAAGAAAGAGATTGCTCATGGATACACATCCATGAAACCTAGGACTATATTTGATAAGAAACTTGTTGAGCTCATCGATCAAGCTAAGAAGAAATACCAAGATTTCCCTACAGTAGGAAGGGTAGCTAGCTCAGAGACTCCTCCACTAAGAGCCTATGAAATCATAGGATACATCTCAGTTTCCCTAGATTCCAATGAGTCTGATGTAGAACATGAAGATTCTTCTACTTGATCTTCTAGTTGTTATAATTTTGGTTATGTAGTACTATGTTAGAACATGTCATTTTGATTAGAACTTTTGTATGTTAAACTTTCATATTATGATGGCTGTAAAACTCTTGATACTCTTATGTAAATCTCATTTTTGATCCAATGATATGCAATAGAAAATAAAAAATAAAAAATAACAGGAAATGGCACTAGGTTCTTACGAGGGGTAGGAAGTGTTTCCCATAGACCCCTACCAAACTCATTTGATACATTTTGTAACTATATTTTTCATAAAATTTATGTTAATTTTTTAATTGAAGTTGTTTTTAAGTTGTCAAGTTTTGCCAGATGTTTGCCAAGTCGGTAATTTTATGGTGTACAAACATTCAATGGACACAAATAGATTTACTAGAGAAACAATGACTGATTTAACACAAATAGGAATTGATTTAACACTTCACTTACTCAAAAACACAAACCAATGAAATAATCCACATTAGGCCAAGAGGTTGACACATTCAAAATGCACTTGTGAGAAAAGACCTAGAATGAATGAAATTGATTAAATAATGAAGGTATGTTAGTTTGAGCTTCACTTGGTTTCGAGAATACTTTAATATTCTCTACTTAACAAGGCCAACCACATGAAGGTGGAAGCTCATCTGGCCTCACCTCCCCTCCCCCTAACATCAATCTAAATTCCTCATTAACATCTAATTACACACTTCATTCATCCATTTATGAACTATAACATTCAATCAATACAATCACATAATATTCATTAATATGATTTAACATTCATTAATATGCAACACTAATCAAGAATTCAATAACACATAACAATATTCATTAACATGACATATAATTCAATATTAATACACAACATTCATAGATAATTACTTAAAACAACATTCTTTCATTATCCAACAAAGCTAATCAAACAAGTTTTATCAAAGAGCATTTTTAAGAAATCATTTCTTTTTTGGGTTTTTCTTAGATTTCTTATTTAGGTAAATGCTGATAGGAGCATCAATATTATCTTCCTCCTCTTGTGGTTGTGATCTTAAATTATGATGCTTCTTCATGTCTCAAGGAGGACGATGTTGTTGCACTAAAGGGGGGTTTGCTGCAATAACAAGTAAATGGGTTAAATTCGCATACTTTTTTTTACTGTTACATGTATTTCATTAACCAGTAGAACATAACATGCATTTTTCTTTACCTAACAATGCTACATCATCATGTTCAATAAAATTTTGATCTTCCACCACCTCAACATGCTCAACATGCTCTAAAATATTCAAAATAAGGTTGCACGACCAATTGCAATTAAAGATGTTAAATTCTATTAATAATTATGTAATTTATTTCCAATAGAAAATTAATACCTCCAACATTGTGATGCACATCATGGCCCTCATCACACTCAGGTTCTGTCATAGGATTTGAAGGTTGTAGTGAAATGTCATGCGCATTGTTATCATGAAATAGTCAATTTATGTTCGAAATTAACTATTCAATTTGATTTACTTTTCATTTGACCAATTTACCTTTTTCTCATCTAGAGCAGTAGATTCTTCATTGTAGCTTTCAGATTCTTGGTGTAGGCGTGCAGCCATGACTTCATAGCCTTCCTTCAAGGCTATTCTCTTGTCTTCTTTTGTGGGCTCTACATTGAATTATGTGCCCTATATTTTTTGTTTAATATCGTTACTTTTACATGTATGATTTGATTAAACAAAATTGTTTGCAACCTTATATATAAAAATTTGATATGAAATTCCAATGCTACTACTTACAAGTTGAAAATCATGACTCTGTCAAAAATTTTATTTCCAAAGAGGTCCTCTAAAGATTTAATGAGCTGATTTTTTAAGTCAGCATCCTGTTCATTCCACCTTTTTTGAAAAAACAAAATTGTTAGATATCATAACTTTAATATAGTACAATAAATGGAAGATAAGAAAAATATTGTACCAATATTATGAAGCTACGTACCTTTTACGTATGGTGGGCCCAAATAGCTTCAATGTCATTTCAAAAAGATGATCATAAAAAATATCATTTCCTACAAAAATATCATGGGATTATCGGTCCAAAATGAGTTATGTATAAGTAAAGTACAATTTACACTGTAAATAATAACAATTTTAAAGCACCTGGAAGCTTTGGTACTTTTAACGGAACCATATTGTTCTTGTTCAACAACAATGTCCCTACAAACGAACCAGTACTAGTAACACGGGCTGATCTAGGAAATGGTTGATCTTCACTAATACTGATCTGATCTGTTCTTGTACTAGGTGTAGGTGTATCTATTAGTACACAAAATAGGTCCATACAGTGTATAAAATTCACACAAGAAAAATAATCAATGCATGATTAGCACATAACAAAATATAGAAAAATAAGGTTTTACCAGTTGTAGATGGTATAGAGGAAGATGTCTGCAAGCACCTTTTTGCGGACAATGCAGCCGTCGAATGCAAAATGTTAATCGAAGGAGGCATCTGCACTTCATCATGAGCTAAAGAATACATTGTTAGCAAAGACATTTGCAATGGATAAAGATTAAATGGGGTACTAGAAGCATCCCAAACATAAGTTGAGTCAATAATGCATACAAAGGTTAAATCAATGGTTAAAGGTTTAAGGATTATTTACATGAAGGCTATGCGGTGCTACAACCCTCACCATATTGACAACATTTCACACGTGTCAAAAAATCCTGTAAGAAGAACACATCATATTTTAGATCATGATCCATAAGATAGTATAAAATATAAACATCTATTAAACTTTAATTATTGCTTAAGATTAGTTACTACTTACATTAATAGAATTGACTCTATGTGTCAATTCTTCTTCGAGTTCCTTTGACTCCTCAGTTTCGTTTGCTTCCATTATAAGGTTAAGAATTTCTTTACCATATTTAGTTTTTATTTGAGTAGCCATGAATACATGGTTAGAGTTAGATTATACGTCATCTATAAATGCCGCCTCAACTTCAGATCACAATAGATCTGCTGCCTTTTTTGCTTTTATCTATCAATAAGTATCAAGTTGTGACATCAATATCAGTAAAATTCTATTAAAATAACTCCGAAGCCATAAAGAAAAGAACATAATAATATGACATTTGTTTCTATATAATTTGTAGAATTTCACTAATTAAGGTTTACCTTTGATGAAGAAGGTGTACTATGAGGAACATCTTTGCCTATATCTTGAGGTGGAATATCCATGTCACCCTGTGACAAAGATTAGTAATTATTAGAAATCAGAAGTGATTGGGGTCAATATTAATTGGAGGCAATTGGTTTAAATGTTATACTTACCAGTCCCATGATAGGGAATTTTTTTGTATCTATACGATTCAAATTGTAATCTATTAGAAGCTCTTCCCCTACACTTATTGATTTTATCACACATACAAACACACAATTTCCCTCGCGTGCCTCAAATATACAATTCGGCCGCTTATTAGTTGACATAGGTCGAGAACTATTTATAAAACCTACAATATTCCCTATTGCTTTTGGCCTTCCATCAATATACATAGCGAGCCTTTTAGTTTGATCATTTTATTTGCATTGTATATAATTTGCTGACAATGCATACCTATGCATACTTTTTTTATATTGAATAATCCACATCCAATTCTTTTAATTGTAACAAGGTCCTACATACTACATCAATTCAATAACTTGATTATAACTGACCTTTATGCCATCCATGGAAAATAATCTCAAACCATGTAATGAAGATGGAGTTATGTGATATATCCTTTCATTAACAGAAAAATCAATATTAACTGGAGGTAGTTCCTTGGGTACCCATTCTTTCTAAAGATGTGTGTACCTTAAAGGAACCTTCATGTCGCCTTTGGTCTCATTATCATAAGAATATGACCCCCCCTTAGCAAGGAAAAATTGCATTTGTTTATCAAATTTTCTTCTAATCTTTTCACCTCTAGTTGATCTCCCTATTTTAGACCTACTAGATGTCTCACTTTTGTCTTTTGTTCTCGCATTTTCCTCACTTGAGGAAAACAAATCAGACAAATACCTATTTAGTGATACCTGCAATCCATCAAATGAGAGACATAGTAGGATCTATATATTTTGGTGACTAAAGAGAAGGAAACCAAATAATAAATTATACATGTTGATCCATGTCAAAGGCGTTAAATCTCCTGCATATGTAAATCATTTATCTTAAGTTAGCCAAAAATTACATGATATACATAAACTACAAATTACATAGAAGACAAAATTTACATGATGCAAAATATACTCCATGACTATAGAGTTCAACACATAATAAGTTAATTTAAATTTCTATGAATAAATCAATACCTCATACATGACATTGATCATACCTTGACATACATTTCATTGATCATGTTATTGATCATCCTCCTCATCCATGTCATCATCATGACTATCATCATCATCATCATCATCATGACTACTATCATCATCATCATCACCATCATCATGACTATCATCATCATGACCATCATCGTCATGACCATCATCACCTTGATCAACACCATCTTCATCACCATGATCATGATCGTCACTATCATCACCATCAATATCGTCAGCATCACCGAATTCATCATCATTTTCTTCTTCTTCTTTTTCATTGTGTAACAGTCATTTGTGATCATCATTTACTTTGTCTTCTAATTCTTCAGTATCTTCTTCTTCCATCATATTATATTGTATCGGCCTTCCTCTTGGATCATGTCTAACAACAAATGACCAACCCGGTTTATGTGGAACGACAAAGTAAAACACTTGCTCACATTGGCTTGAAATTTGTTAATAGAGTTGAGATCCCATGAAATGTGATCTACATGGATATTTGCTACAAACTTGGGAAGATATTCACTAATATACACCATGGTCTGGTATACCATATATCCCTCCACCATAGAACCCTCCGGACGTGCTCTTTGTCAAACCAAGCCCTTCATTAATTTCAAGTGCCTCTCAACCATCCACATTGACCTAGTTTGTATAGGTCCACATGATTCAATCTCCTCAACTAGACATATGAGGTAGTGTTCTTGAGCATTGAAAAAAGTTGGAGGTAGACACTTTTGCATTTCACACATAAGCTGGGGAATTTTTCTCTTCCAATATTTTATATCTTTTTTATCAATTTCTTTAGATGGTAACCACCTAAAAGAGATTCAACTCGCAAGAACATATAAACAAGATTTTAGATTTAAAAATATACAATAAATTACATAAAAAGTAAAGCAAGTCATAAATATAATAACACTTCTAACCTCATGAATTCTCCAAGATCGTATATAATTTGTTTAACACTTCTATCAAACTGGTCTAGGAGGGATAGAGGTAGGACGTACTACAATGATTAAAAAATGATCTTTTCAATATATTGTAAAATAATACAATAAAAAGTACATGCAATTTTACAAATATATTGTAAATAGAGAACATGAATTACCTTGACGAAGATATGCCAATCATGTGTTTTCAACCCTAGCCCAAAATCACCTTTCTTTGATACAAGACTGCTTATATTTGCAACAAATCCTGTTGGAATTTTTTTTTCTGTTATGATTTCTTTTAATGCATCACTTTGCTGCTAAGTTAATAACCAAGGAAGGGCACTCATATTTATCCGGTCTCCATTGCTATTTGATTCAATGAAATTTTTCAGTGCATGATTGGATTCGTGAATGTCATTACAAATTTTGGCCATTTTTTCTTTGTCACGCCTTCCATCTAATATTTTCCATAGTGTCTTTGTTACATTCTTTCCAATATGCATGGCATCAAACAAATGCACGATTGGGAGATCCTTGTAGTACAGCAACCTACTAAATTGACTAGGATAACTTTTTATTCCTCTAGGAAGTTGGTCATTGATGTCTTGACGACCTTCACGAGCATCAATAACATCATTAGTAAATAAAATACAATATCAAAATCTATATTTTAAACAAAAATCATCAGATGGAATGACATTACCTCAATGATTTAGTCTATTGTATTCCAACTTCCATAGACAAGGTGTCATTCTTCATGGTCTTGATGTCATCTCTTCTTTCCCATTAAAAAGATGTTTTTCGATAGTTTGATACTTATGATTATTATGGAGAAAGTGCCTAAACTCATCGAACACCTGCTTTCCTAAACTTATTGAATGATGAGATTTCATCTTCGAACCACAAACTAGACATGCGAATTTACCCTTTGTTAGAAGACCTAAAAGATATCGTACAATTGGATCATGTACAATTATCATGCGCAACTTAAACATACAACAATAATGTGTAAGCACTATAACATACCAAAAATATGTGACCTTAACATGAATATATAACATACCAAAAAAATGAGTTAGCCCAGGGGCATCATGTATTGTCCATACAAGCATTGCATGGAATTTAATTTTTCTTTGTCCTATTGATCTAGAGATGTCATACATAGTGATCCCATTCCATAAAATCAACAACTCGTCAATAAGGGGCTCAATATACATGTTCATATATTTAACTTGGTACTTACCCACTTGAATGAACAAAAACATTACATAATTATTATGACCATCTTGATGCAGTGTTTATAAATTAATTTACATAACTATTAAATGAAAAAATACCTGGTACAATCATTGACAACATTATGTGCTCCCTCTTTATGGACATCCAAGGATGAATGTTATTGTTAATAACAAAAGCATGCCACATTGAGTAAGTATATCTCATATCTCCAAATGGATTGACACCGTCTACTACCACTGAAATCTTGAGATTACAAGGTTCTTCTTTAAAGTGTGGCCATGTTGTTTCTGTCTTTAAATGTAGAACCATCCACAAAAATTCACATAATGTCATCTTGACTTATATTGTGTGCATGGTAATCCATAAATTGTGCCAAGCTAGTGCACTTGAATAATCATTGAAGACATGGAATAAGGGGAATGTACCGAAGACTCTTGTGAGGCACCTTTTTTTTTATTTGATCTGACCGATATCTACTAGTATGACAAACAGGGCATTCTATTGCAAATTCATGTTGTTTATGATATAGAATGTGATCATTGGGACATGCATGTATTGTCTAATACTTCATTCCAATTTGTTTCATAATGGTAGATAATTCTCGGTACAAATGAGGCAAAATGTTTGATGGTGGTAAGAAAAACTCACCTATCAACCTACAACAAAAAATATGAATTGTTAATATAATGAATCGTAATGGTGTGCTAACATTGAAGATGACAAAAATGGCATACCTTAGCATACGTGACATTGCTACATTGGATAAACCATTCATAACCTTGAAGTTCACCAACAACACTATAGCAGAGAGAAGAGTTGTTTAGGAGCCTTGGTATAGGGGCTCGTATGCCTTCTCAATTATAGCTATATCAAGACCATCTTCATCATCATTATCAGATGCACTAGTACCATCATCATGATCATCTTGATCAGCTACGCCAATACCATCTTCTTCAATCATGTCCTCTGGCACATTATCAGCTATGCCAATACCATCATCTTCAATTGTATTCTCTACCACATGATCATCTTCTTCCATGGAGAATTATTGTCAGCTTGGATATTCACACCTCCATGTTCCTCCAATTGGAAATCCACATTCACCAATCAACAAAAATCACGCCCCCCTTTAATGTGACCATATTGCCTATAATGACTCTGTGTTGTTTTGATTAGAATTCTTTGATTCTTTAAGCCCTTACACTTTTTGCAAGGACAATTACATTTTTCAACGTCTTTTCTTTGGAACTAAGACCACAATCTAGCAATTGTCTTGTTATTTTGTTCTGGGTTCATATTTCCAGGTGTGGACTTTCTTCACATGCTATAAATATACAAAATATAAACATACAAACATTAGTAGTATCTTGTATATAATATAAATAAATAAAAAATTATAAGATTATACAAGATTTACAAATACACACACAAATCATGCTCACTAGACCATGAAATATTTAAAAGGATAAGTATTTTGGGAGTTATTATTATTTTGGGAGTTACACAAATCTCCTCACTAGACTACTGAATCTGTGGATATTATTCTTGATGCTAAAGTAAATCAAGAATGTGAAGTTGAAGCAATTACATCTAATTCATTGTTGCCTATATATAGTCCGCTATTGTCTGGATATAATTCACAAATGTTTGTGTTGAATTTTATTTTTTTCATTGGATGAAGATTTTCATCTTTCATTTATATGAGTCTTTACCTCCCAAAAGACATGTCTCCTAGTTGGCTGACTAGGCATAGTTGGCCAACTAGCATATAACAAATTTATTTTAGTTCTAACAGATCCCTAGGGAAGTCACGAGAACTATAAAGGTAAGCATTGTAATTAGTAGACAAGGGTTGGAATTTTATCCAAGGAATACTTTACTTCAATTTACACTTCAGTTTGTAATTAGAGATTGTAGAGAATATATTATGGAGTTGTACTGTCACATTGTCTAGTCTATAAAGATATACAATATATTTTTGCAAAAGAAACTTGCAATTGAAGATAATAACACATCAGAATTTGGCATTATAGTGGAGGTGATTCCATACCTAGTACAAATTATTTCCTCTAAAGCTTCCAGATGGCCTTTCTCTGGGAACTGCATTAAGGCATTCAATTGAGCATTAATGCATTAATACACATCTATATCTAGGTTTGCATCACACATGCTTAAGGAAAAAGTTCCTAATACAACTGAAGAGAGTAATTAATATGGAAATTGAATCAAATGTAAGCAACATATGGCATTAATTTTCAAAGACAGTGATAATTTAAAAGAACTAGAAAAATATAGTGTACAAGCAATGATAGTGCGCCATGGGAAGTCACAATAAGTATGAACCCATAGAGGATTTTCATTCTTTCCTAAAAGAAGATCATTTTCAAAGTGATATTTATCTACATAGAGGTGAAGCCATGACATACAAAAGGTAAGAGAACCTCAAAGTTTCTGACATATAATGCTATCATGTCAAAAGGACAAAAAAGTATAGTTTTTAGAACAATGGAACAACCATCTCTCTTAAAAGGCACAACCATCATGTTATAGAGTTATTGAATATGGCCATTATGAGATCATAGGGCAAAACAAATCTATCTACTATTAATGAACAATTTCTTCTATAGAGGCAATTTTGAATTCTATGCTCATGTGAAAAGGAAATGCCACTTAGTTTGAAGTCTTAATAGAATAAATATAATAAGAAGACATTGACATATCATGCCTTAAATCAGCAACAATCACAATAAGAAGATGGAACAACCACAAGGTACAAGCATGTGCAAGTCATTGTAATCATTAGAGATATGTTAAAGGTTAAGTACAATAGTAGAGCACAACCATGATACAATTAATGAAAGTGTCATAAAACACCATGATATTTATAATCAATCATAGAGAAAAGAGACAGTGTAGAAAATGTTTACATATTCCGCTTAGTTTGTTCAACCTCTTCCTGTAAAAACCACATGTATACTTTAGTTAAAATAGTTTAGTTTTACAACATGAACAATAACCGATTTCTGATTTGCCAATAATTTTTTTATTAATAACAAGTTAACAACGATGCATTGCCTTTAGTTCTACTTCAAAAGTTAATATGTGAAAGTTTGTCAAAATTTAATAGTACGTAAAGTACATCATATTCTTGCATGAATTGAATTGAGAATACGAATCCTCTTAACAATGCTTATACTTGTATTTATATTATTGATTTTTAAATTAAATTTACATAACATCAAAATAAATACACTCTAGAAACTAGAAATTAAAAACTCCATTATTCCAAATTATAGAGATCATAACAGTGAATGTAAACTAAGTTAATGAGTATTGGGAATGGACCAAGTTAATTATCAATTCCAGATCATAACAGTGAATGTAAACTATGTTCAAGCAATGAAAATGTAAATTCATTTGAAATTTGCCAGTCACTGCTCGTGAGGGTACAGTCTGACTATATTGTTGACAAATGTTTATTTTTATGGTTGATATGGATTCAAATGATTGCTAGGATATGGTGTTACATTTCATTGGAGTTTTGAATAATTTTATGCACGTTTGGAAGGCATAATATTTTCACTTTTGTTGCCCAATTTGACTTCAACATTATTTAATGAGATGTAGTATGAATTTTTTTAAAGAATTTAGACATGTTTTCATATCTCGAGTTGGCTGATGTTTTTTTGAAATTTTTGGTTTTTGGAAAAAGTTAAGCTTGAAAGCATGGTAATAAAAACTTGTCATTTTTTAGTTAGGAGGTGGTAGGCTTAGAATAGTAATTAAACTTACTCATTTTCAGGTAACAGCTGATGAGCACCATGGTGGTCTTGTCCTGTGCTGTAACACGTGGAATGACTGACTGAGTATTAACATGTACTATAGTTCCCTAATCCATTAATGTAATGAGAAGGAAGAATGTTTGGGTGATCACCATAATTTATAGAGGAAACTTAATGAATTTTCCTGGTATGCTACAGCAGTAGCCATTTGGTCTGGAGGAACATAGATTATGATTTGGATCATCTTATAATGATCATCTAATGGTGAAACAACTACCTATTGGACCTAGAAGTGATCAGAGATAGGAGATTTAAGAATACCCTGAAGCTTCAGTGGTTACAACTGTAGCTCTTATAGGCCCAACCAATTATCATAATAGAATAATAATGTTGATTCAAACCATGGACAATGGTTCCAACCAACACTGTCAAAACTCCTTAGTCTCTGAATTTCTTCAGCCACAGGATGATTCTTCTAACTACCAATTTCCTTGAATGGGATTTGTAAAGTTCCAAGTGACACTTTTCTTCACATACATCAACTGGTTGTTGATATTTAACTTGATTCCTGATTCCCTTCAGGATCACAATCTTTCTCTGGTTTTAAGCCTGCAACTTTGTTCCTCCCTTCAATTAGTTATTGGATTTGGGTCAAGGCCATTCTATATAGAATTCATTGTCTTCTAATGTGTCACACTAAATCTTCTAACTAACTTTAACCACTCTACTCCAGCACTATTGACTATCACAAAGACACTCTAATCTAGTTGATCAAGTTAGATTAGGGTCATCTGGAATGGTCTAATAGTGGGTCCTTACAATGGTTATTGTCATTTAGAATTCTTCAATGTTCCTGAGGCTTTCAAATTTAACTAAGCCTTGAATCCAGATCATTTCCTTGGCTTGCTTCTCACCCAATGGAATTGGAGACCAATGGAGAAATCACAAGTGAAGGTACACTATCCATGACAAAGCCGACTGAGGAGTTTTCGGGCTGGTCTAACAGAGATTTTAGTATCTCACGGGCACAGAACAAAAGTTTCAATAAAATGTTTGCAGAACTAACAAATGAACTTCAAAATCATGGATGCATCGAAGGTTAAACTTGCAGAGATGTTCAATCTATCCACTCACTTTGCAAATTGACAAGGCATGATATATAAACAAAAACATACTCAGGGAAAATGAAATCTAATCAATGTAGTTACATGACCGTGTTTGTGATGACAGTCAACTATTTGTTCATTGCGTAACTAACTATGTAAAACAGAGATAAAACTAATCAAGTGAACATCAAGAACCATGAATGCATCAAATAGACTTGCAGGGGTGTTTAGTCTCTACATTCCCTTCACAACAAACAACCTAGCAAATACCTAATACATGATGCCCTGGAACATTGCTCACAGGCCCTAAGTAGGTAACCAATAAAACAATGCCAGACAAATGCAGAGGAAGGAAATCCTTACAGGTGGTCCTCCTTTTACACCAAATCACAGTGGCAACCCTCGCAGGCAGGCGGTCCTCCTTTTACACCAAATCACAGTGGCAACCCTTGCAGGCAGGTGGTCCTAATTTTACATCAAATCATAGTGGCAACCCTCATAGGAAGGCGGTCCTCCTTTTACACCAAATCATAGTGGCAACCCTTGTAGGCAGGCGGTCCTCCTAAAAATATCACCAAATAACAGTTCAAACAATCGCAAGCTCTAGCTCCTTTGCGCACTCCAAGTGAAAACCAAACAATGAAATGAGACACGAAATATTTTTTCTTTTTAAAGTTATGCTTGTGTTGGTCAAAATTTTGACCTGCATGGTATTAGTCAAAATTTCAACCAACACGAGCATGGGTTAAAAAAAAGGAGTTTTCCTTCTATAATCTAACCAACCTAAACCTTTTTAATTGATTGTCAAAAAATTTGGTAGAAAAATGAGGTCAAATGTAGTAGTGCCACAATGATGGATAACTCGTTGAAGTAGTAAAAGGGTCGCCTCTTAAACACCTTGGCATTTTTAAGGGACTTTGTTGTTAATCACATCATTTGTTGCAATGGGACTTTGTTGTTAATTCCACCATTTGCTGCAATGGGACTTTGTTGTTAATCCCATCATTTGCTGCAATGGGACTTTGCTCCTAATCTTATCACAGAGGAACACTTAATGAACTTTTCTCAAAATAAATAATCCACTATGCTTTGGACATATGCAAAGATTACATTATTATTATCATAATTTAACTATGTTTTATATTAGATTGTAAAAAATATGATGTGCTTGCAGGTTACAATAATGCCATAGAACTGGTATAGTATAATAAAGATTTATGTAGTTATACTTTAGAATGTTTGTGTAATATAAATCATTTATATTATTGCATAAATTATTCAGATTAGAAGGAAATCGATTTTTTAAATAGTTATAAATGTATGATATTTTATATCTTTTTATTTTTACTGTGAGCATGTATAGTTGTCTAAGTAAACTTAGACTCTATTCAATTATAGAATCATAGTAGATGGAAGGAAGATGGTCACTTTATTGCACCAATATCTCGTTTTCTTAGAATGAGCATAGATAAAAGGCAACTGATTATCTTTTATTGAGTAGTATCCCATTTTCTTAAATTGACTATATATAAAAGGGAGATGGTTATCTTTTATTGAGTAATATCTTATTTTCTTAGAATGAACATAGATAAAAGAGAGGTAATAATCTTTTATTATGTGGTATCTTGTTTTCTTAGAATGATTAAATATATAAATGGAGATGGTTACCTTTTATTGTGTATTTTCTTGTTTTCTTAGAAAGATAGAGGCTCTATAGAATCAACTAATATGCTAAAAAAATTGATGAGATCTTTATCCAAGTAGACGATGAACTTTACATTCATGTCAAACTTAAGAACTGACCATGAGAGATGAATAAGATAAATTAATTAGCAATCAATAAATTGACAATAGTTCTTATAGTAATGTACATTCTTGTCCTTAATTGGTTTATATTGTAATCTAAAAGTAATTTTTGTCACATGACTATAACTTTGTATTTATTAGTTCATATGTACAATTACTCTATCTATGATCTTTATAGGCATATTACTATCCCTCTTTGAAGATTGTTAGCTTAAGGAACTAGCGCAAAATTTATATATAAAAAATCATTTCTAATTATTCCTATGTTGATCGAGGTCACTAGAGATCTATTAGAAATGAGCTCAATAAAATATAAAATTATTTATTTAGATTCTAGTAGATTTATTACAATCATTAATGGATCTATGAGGCAATGAAATAATTTATCATACAGTGTTACCTCCTCTTATGATGCTTGGTGGTAGAGTAATCGCTTACTCCTAGTTTAGAAATTTATGTTATCAAGAGTGAGAATATATTCAAATCCCTTTCATTTATTAAGCATGCAAAAAGGGAGATAGGGTTTAGTTTGTCTTCTTTTTTGTTTTTCCTTCTTCTTTTTTTTCGGGTTTATAATGGAAAGAAGCATGAGGAACCAAAAAAAGAGATAGCTATGAAAAAGTCATGTTAACAATGTCTAAGAGAATTTTAGTGACGAAGAATAGTTAGGCACAACAAGTATGAATGGTTTCATTTGTACATGGTTATTATTTGGGATATACAATATTTTATAGATTTGATGTTGAAAGATCTATCATTCCCTTGTGACATTTGACAAATGGATTGCATGTTTGATATGCTTAAATAGTTTTTATGCATCTTTGCATGGACATATGACAAAGATGAGGATGAAATCTTTGAAGACATTACTTTTATTTTTAGTGATTATGACCCTATGTCAAGATTGATTAAAATAGGTATATATATTTATATTGTGCGCTTATATAGCACACACATTTACATATGTGTAGTTATTTTTAAACATGTTGATCTAGTGTAACTTCGAAATTATATAATTTATATCTAGTTTAAAATTGGTACTATTTTTTTTACTTGAATTTTCAATGCAAATTTGTTGTAAGAGATGTTTTGTAGTCATAGCAGGGGCTAGAAACATAGAAGGTGTTAGTAATTATTCAAGTTGTGTTGTTAGAAAACTTAGAAGCAAGTGATGGAATGTTTTTGAATAAGGTAAAAATAGGTTTTGAAAGGAACCCAAAACCATTTACATCATAGCAAAAAGATAAAGCAATAAAGTTTTTCAAAATGAAACGCCTGCTGGAAAGAATAGAGCAGGAACCAAAAAAACACTAGATACGAAAAAAAAAGCAAGGAAAACAAATCTAGCAACACTACCAGCAGCACCCAGCAACGAATAGGACAAAACTAATTGCTTATCATTTTGTCCACCTTCATCTTCAGCTCCATCTTCTGGATAGCATTTTTTAGGTCCTTCAGCTCCTTAGGCTTCTCAAGGATCTTCCTCTGAATACGGCCATTGGTTCTAGTTCCTAGGCCTACATTCCCAGCACTGTCATCAATTGTAATGGTCATGTTTTCTAGCTGGTTTTTCTCTAGATAGTTGTGAAGCATATTCAGGTTGATGACTGTCGCATTGAGCCCTTCATTGTTGTGGCTGAGGACTTCATTAATCATTTTCCCATTGTTGCTAAATTTGACCTTAATTTCCTTCACCTTGTTGTCAACAATTTTGTTGATCTCGGCAGTTATCTTCTCCTTCCAGCTTTTATTGTTTACCTTATCCAGAATCTTATTCTCCAGCTTCTCCAGCTTCATATTTAGGGTTTCTGTAGTTTTCTCTAGAGAATTAAGATGGAGCTTAATCTCATGTATCTCCTAATTGATCCAATCCCAAGCAATACTCTGACCCTCATCTTTGTTACCTTTGTCCATGATCATAGTATCCTTCAGGGGGGTAGTATAATCATCTTCTTGACTTTTATCCTTCTCAATAGCATTCTGATCAGAATTAGCACCCGAGTCTTTTTGTTCCTCCTAATTTTCTTTAGTAATAGGGGAAATCTAGCCAGTCTCAATTTCCTCTTCATCCTACCCCTCCAGAGAGCCCAAAGAGTCCACCTTAAGGGGTTCCCCATCATCTTTACTTGCCAGGTCTAACCCTTCCTCATTATCCAAGTGGGCATCATTATTTTCCCCTTCAGCAGAGGGGTCCAGGGTTTCATTCTTATCATCCTCAGTAGGGGAAACTTGGGCTTCATCTTCCTCCTCCTCAGCCCTTTCCTCATCATTTTCATCCATCTCTTCTTCTTTCTCCTCTTCAGCCTCTTCCTCACCTTTTTCATCATCATGGTAGTCCCCATCTTTCCCCTCATCTTCTTCCTCCTTCTCATCCTCAGTTATGAAAATCCTATCCTCTTCCTGCTCAGTGTTACCCAGACCCATTTCCACATTTTCTTCCTCATCATCTCCCATTTGCAGAGAGTTAGAGATTTTTTCCTTAGTATCATCTTCATTGCTGTCGAAACTCTTCACTTTCTTTTTCTTCCTCTTTTTACCGTCATCTTTCCTGCAGTTAGAGACAATATCCTTGTTTTTCTTTCTCTTTTTGTTGGATTCGGCCTTACTATCCCCCTCAATAGTCTTTGAAGTTTTACCTTTGACCCTCTTATCAAGTGATGGAATTTTGTGTCTTGTAGGTTCAAAGATATATTGATGATCTACCATGTTGATTTATTTAAATTTGAAAATATATTTTGAAGTTCTTTAAAATACATCTTAAGTTCAAATTGTTTCAATGTTTAATACATTTGTTATGTATGTTACCTAAAGAAATATTTTTACATATCAACTTTAACTTCTACATGATCCTTCAAAAAGTTGCATGCAATATGATTACAGTAGGAACAAATAACAAAGTTGAGTTCCAAGCTCTAAACTTGGATTTTGACTTTTATATTGAACTGTCATAAAAGATGAAATTATTGAATGTGATTCTATGTTAACCTTCAATGCTTTATTAGATTAAAAAATTACAATTGAAAAATTAAATATTTATTTGATGAAATTAAAAATAAGATTCAATTCTTTTCATCCTATTAGTTTTCTCACTGTTTTCGTGAGGCTAACACTTTAGCAGATTATTTAGCCAATAAAGTAATTGATGATCATGTGGTATTTCAGGTGGTTTCAAGTACTGAACTTCTCATTGTTTAGATATAAATTTATGTCATTGATTTTTCTTTTTATATATAAATTGATGTGGTACAATGTGCTCATTTGTAATATTTAGCTAATTATTTTTAAAATTAGCTTGCTATTATTCAACTGAAATTGGTTATTGTCATTTGTATTAATGATTATGCTTATCTATATGGTACTACCCATGTCAACTTGTGGGCATACGTTGAGTACTTTTACATGTTGGCATATGAATCTCTTTGGTTATATTTAATTTGTGTTGGCAAGTTTCCTTCTACTTTTTGGAGGCTTCGACAAGATTCTTCTATTCTTTTCTCAAAGAGCATCACTTTTCTTTGCCTTGTCGTTATTGGGAAGATAGAGTTGTTTCTAAATTGAATATTGAAAAGCATAGTCTTGCATTCTCAAACTAAATTTGTAATCTTGACTATTATTGGTAATGAATGGCTTCAAGCTAATTGCTTTGCTTTATTAGCTAAATTTATTTCAAGATTTATTAGTTTCTATCATGGTAGACAACTATTGCGGAGAACTCTGCGTTTACATAGTGTTTAAAAATATCTTCATCAACCCATAGCACAGTTTAATTTTTCTTTTGATAGACTATCATTCAATATTTACTACCGAGAGTTGATCAGACTTTAACAATTGCCTATTAAATGTGAGTGCAAGAATGCAGAAACATTGCAGGTTCCAATGCTAGAGAATGTAGAGAAGTATAGAGGATGGACACATAAAATAGAGGCCTTGGGTATTACCATCATTGCAAAATCCTGGAAGCTGGATAAAGAATTTTTAGCAAATATTTTCCTCACTTAGCAGCTCTGCTCTCATCTTCCTCTTTGGAAGATTGGGATCAAGCCTTGTCTTCGACAATCATCAAACCTTGATTGCCAAGGCATGTAAGGGTATGTGCAGGATCATGGTATGCCAAAAAGTGGTGATATGAAAAAATAAACTTTTCACTCGTCCAAAAGCGCACAAAAGTCCAAAAAGTGCACTAAAAAGTTTGTTGACTTTTTAGTAGGCCTGGGTGCCAGTACACTTGGCCAAGCCAAAAGCCAAAGCACAAGCCTGATCGGATATCTGATATTATCAGATTTTTGATTTTATATAAGATATTTGATTTTCGCCAATAAATTATATTTACATAGCTCGCAATCGCGTTCAACATTTTCATTGTGAAAACGTTGAATGTGGCTCTAAGGGTTTCAGATATTCGATCATATCTCATATCTGATTTTCTCAAAATCAATAAGTAAGTTTAATTTTTAACTTTTTATTGTTTTTATTATTTTTTATTTGAAATTTATAGTTTTTTATATAAAAATTAGGGTTTAAATGAGTTTTTGTATAAAAAAAAATTGATTGTAATTATCTATTTGTGTTATAATTGTAATCAGACATGGTCTCAAATCAATCACAAAACCCTCCCAATGATCTCACAAATAATCCAGAACCACCTCCAAATAATTCCCCACTTTTAGAAGACAAACCAATCTCAAACCCTCACCATTTAGAGGATCTCATAGGAGACAAGCTAAATCAGCTTAGAGTATATCAGACCACATATGCTAATATCCCCACATTGCACCCCATGTTTTTCACATTGAACTCCATTATTTAAAACATGAAGAAACTTATAGAGCAACATAATGTTGCACTTCTTTGGCATGATTCCATGCACACCCAATTTGATGATGTGCTTGACTATGATCAAGTTATGAACCTAAGCATAACAAAACATGACATATGTAATCTTTTTGTAGATTCCAAAACCAGTTTAAAAGTGGACCCTAAAAAACCCAAGTTGTCAATTAAATGGTGCACAAATGATGCAATACGTGACAACTTTTGGGACCACTATGGATGGTTTTTGATAGACTACCTCACAACAATTTGGATGTCTCATTTTATTTCATTAAAAATTTGTATGTTGAATTTGTGCTCGGTCACAAGGTAAATTATTGGAGTATGAGACCAAATCAGGATGTAGGGTTAGGCACTCCTCAGGAAAGGCCATGGGCACACTGGGTGAAATCTCGCACATATGTCCCCCCCCCCCAAGATTTCATCACCTCCTACAATGCAGCATCCTGATATTATTGTTGAGGTCAGCTCATAGACTATTCGATCCATTCACACTTTGAGTGATCTGTCGGTTACGTAGAGTATGATATTATTGCCTCCTCATCCTGATGCTTCTGGCCCTTCCACATCCTCCACGATCTCACATGTTTGTGTGCCCCACACTTGTATTATGTGCAAGAATCTGTGCTTAGGTCCCTTGAATGATAGTGATGTATATAACTACATATTTGAGGTAGACGATACTACACAACACACTACAGGCACTAAAGCACCTCATGAATATGTGCATTAGGGGCATATAGATCCATGGACTCCTGTTATGGTAAGAGTAAACAATTCACTTTTTACATTGTATTTAATTTTAAACATTCATATTTTTAGTAGAATTTTCTTATAATAATTTCCCACTCTCTTTTTTTATGTGTTACATTTATGTTCAGTTGATGACAGAGGAGTAGATGGCACAGGTGGAGGGGTCCATGCTTTCGGCCATATCATTTAGCCTTGAAACTTCCATTGTACATATGTTTTAATGTACTCATTGGTTTCCTTAAATTATTATAATAGTATATGTACATGTGTTTTCTAATTTTTATGATCATCTATTACATACTGATGCAGGTGTCACTAGTTTCCACTGGGGGGCAATGTGAGGGGGTTTAGGAGTCAGGCGTTGACAGGGGGAAGGTAATTAAGTAATTTAGTTTGTTTATGCATACATGTATACTTGTGAGTTGTGTGTACTCATTTTTAATTTACATGGTTTATTTGACAAAGAGTGGTGTCTGATGATGTCGTGAGACCCTTTCACCACAATAGAGTCACAGGCATCTCAATTCATAGTGATAGCCCCATGGTACATATATTTCTAAAGTTGTTTGTATGTATTTTACTATCAAGTATATATAATATGATCAAGTCATGATTGTATGAAGTATCTATTTGACTTTTGTAGGTCACCCCTAGTTTGAGGGAGGTAGAATGCCAAGGGTTTGTATTGTTGATGACTCAGCCAACATTTCCTAAAGAAAGTTCAACATAGGTAAGTTTTAATGTTAATTTAGTTATTTTGTAAACTTATATTTTCTACCAAGGATTTAACATTAAATAGTATAACTCGTAGGTCAATCTCATGTTCACAAACATCTACAGGTCAAAGTCGACATTGGTGGCATTGTTCCTTTGCTACCAAGGACATATATTAGGTCTATTGTCCGCATGAGGAGACAGAGAGGCGAGGTACATGAGAGTTCAATTTTAGTTTAAATTTTATTTATTATTGTTGACTATGATTTTTATTTTTTATTTTTTATTTGTAGAAACCATATAAATTAAGTAATCTAACTTGGGGTTTCACTTTTGTGTTTGAATGCAGGATCCATCAAAGCTAAAGAGTACTTCAAAGAGGTTGCATTTTGATGATCCACCAGTAGAATAGGATATCCTAGAAACATTTGTAGTTGAAATTATTATTTTAAGATGTCATATGACACATTTTGAGATGGTGTATGCCACATTGTATCTAGATATGTTGATTTTGTAAATATGTACATAATTATTGTTCATTTTGATATATATGAAATTTGATATTCGATCCAATTTGTTAATTGTGTGTTCATTTATTCATTGTTAGTATGTAAATATGTTTGTGTGTATGTACTCATGTGTATGATTTATGCCTTACGTATATTCATGTATATTCAAGTACATTATTCATAACCTAAATTCATGTGTATGGGCTATGTGCATGACTTAAGTGAATTCATGTGTATGCTTTATAATCTATGTGCTACATGTATGCTTTGTGACTTAAGAAAATTTATGTGTACGCTTTATGTGCTACGTGTGTTCACATGTGTAATTCATCATTTAAGTGAACTCAAAATTTATGTGCTATAGTGTATTCATGTTTATCTGATGCTCTCAACCAAGCAAATCTGATGCAGAGCCCTCTACCATCCCCTCAAGGAACCCAACTCAACTTGAGGATTCTACAAGCATCTTGGAATCTACTCAAGGAGTTAGTCTCAAATCAAGGGTCAAATAGAGTGCTCTGACTTTAGAGAACCAACACATCAAACATTTTGAACAAGTTCACTTCCTTTAACCTCTCATCCCAACTTCTCTTGGCATCAACTCCATTCTAGGCCTCTTAGTGCACCTAGAGCCTCCATCTTGTCAAAACTTGAAATAGGTCTTCCACCTTGATTCTAACACCATATAACATCTTAATATGGTCCATCTACTATGTTCCACCAATATACCAATTCTTGTCAACTCATCTTCCATCAATCCACTCCAATAGCCCGTGTAGGCTTGTAGCCTTCACCAGTCATAAATCAACCTTTTTCTCTAGAATTATCCAAACAAATCAAGAAAATAATGGTTGATCTAGATACCCTTTTAGATTCCTTAAATCCTCCCCAAGACTCAGGGTAGACTCCTTTGGACCAAATTCTAGATCCACTACCCTAGCACCCATAAACTAGGCCTAATTTCCTCCAAATAACAAAGCAACTTATATATGCACTTACTCCCTGCACCCCAAAGTGTGAAATATTATTTCTTAAGGTTTCAAAATACAATTTTATCAATTTTATAAGGTTTCGCCACTCACCAAATTCGCTAGCCACCAAACCCTTATTTTTAGGGTCATATACCTAGGGTCTACTCAAAAAGACCTTTGTAACTCTCTCCAAGACAATCCAGTTGGCCTAACACATTATTATATATCCTAATATCCATATTCCATCATAAGAACAACTCTTCTCAAGGGTATTCAACTTCCATAATGACTGGTGTGAAGACAGGCTCTCCTTCAATCAGTAAACTCCATCAATCAGTGTTCTCTCAACCATGATCACTTCACCCTCCATAAAACAATTATAATACAAGGATATAATACATCAGTGAATTCTCCCTCCAATTACATTGGTCACAGTGGGTGGGAGAGTCAATCCCTTAAGGAGACTACAATCCCTACACATTGACTATACCCTTCAACCAGTCACAGCCACATAACAAAAGTCACTTGCTTTGCTTTAAGAACAATAAAAAGACTAAAATTAATGCATGGAAGATGTAAACAATAATCAAAGAAATGTATTTACTTCACTACCCAAACCAAATCACGTTCAAGTCAAGCACATTAATTTGTTGTTGCACTGATTGTTCCACGGGACAATTAACAACATGCAAAGGAAATCTTTGTTTATTGATTGTAAAACATTACATTTTTTCTTTCTTACATTGCCAAATTGACATCCCCCATTCACTCATGTAGATCCCCTACAAAAAAGACTCAAAACTCCTTCAAAACCTGACTGCAACCTCTATCTAATTGTCTAACTGCTTGGTAACAATCCCAAACTGACTGTCATAACCAAAGTATGATTTAAAGATGTTGTCAACTTGACAACTTGAATCTAATACCCCTTATTATAATTTTTAAAAAGGTTTAAAACAACCTTTGTAATCCAAACTAAAATATAACCCCATATGAGCCTTATAGGCTTATTTTGCCAATATAGGCAAATTCCATATTTTAGCACTTCAAGTGCTTTTACATCATTTGATTAACTCTGTTGGCCATTTTATATCCATTATAGAATTATAGGTCTTTAGATCAATCCAACTAACCTAGGATTAACTTAATCACCCTTAGTGATCCCTAAGTACATTTAGCCCTTCCCAATGTCATTTAATGGCTTACAATACATGATCCTTTACAAAGGATTATCAATCAATACAAAATATCAGAACGCTCACCTCTTGACACACCAATCAAAGGATCCATTTAAAGGCTTACTTAGCCTCTTGACACACTAGAACGCTCACCAACATATGCAATGGTGCTTAGTACTGGACCTTGGGAACACTTTGGTCTGGCATGTTCAAAAACATTCTACTGAATTCATGTTTTGAACAAGGTTGTCACTAGCGTTTACCCACCCAACAAGAGCTAATGGCATAGACCATTTGGTGCCAGGATGAATGGTTTGGAAGAAACCAAGTGGTACAAATTTCAACTGACCCTCACTGCAAGTTTTGGCATCAAGTGAGACTGGCGTGCCAAATTCAAAAAAATTTGAATCTCTCAGAATGGAGAGAGGTTATTGTAGGCCTCATAAACATGGTCTTGTATCATCTCACATATCACTGATACCTCTCACAGGGTCTAAAATACGAGCCTGGAAAGATCATTTTCCAATCAAGCTTAGTGCACCTTGGGGACACTTTGGTCTGGCATGGTCGTGAATGTTCTAGTGACTCAATGGTAAAAATGGGGTTATCACGAGTGTTTACTAGCCCAACTAGAGCTAATGGCACAGACCATTCGATGCCAGGACAAATGGTTAGGAAGAAACCCAGTGGTGCAACTTTCAACTGACACTCACTACAAGTTTTGGCATCAAGCGAGATTGGCATGCCAAATTTAAACAAATATGAATCTCCCAGAATAGAGAGAGGTTATTGTAGGCCTTAGAAACATGGTGTTGTAGCATCTCATAGTTTTTAAATACCTCTCATAGGGTCTGAGATGCGAGCCTCCAAAGATCATTTCCCAATCATGCTTAGTGCACCTTGGGGACATTTTGGTCCGGCATGGTCGCAAACGTTCTAGTGACTCAATGGTTGAAATGAGGTTATCACTTGAATTTACCCACCCAACAAGAGCTAATGGCATAGACCATTGGATGCCAGGATGAATGGTTTGGAAGAAACCCAGTGGTGCAACTTTCAACTGACCCTCACTGCAAGTTTTGGCATCAAGTGAGATTGGCATGCCAAATTCAAACAAATTTGAATCTCCCAGAATGGAGAGAGGTTATTTTAGGCCTCATAAACACAATCATGTATCATCTCATAGATCATTGATACCTCTCACAGGGTCTGAGATACGAGCCTTGAAAGATCATTTTCTAATCATGCTTAGTGCACCTTGGGGACACTTTGGTATGGCATGGTCACGAACATTCTAGTGACTCAGTGGTAAAAATGGGGTTATCACTAGTGTTTACCAGCCCAACCAAAGCTAATGGCATAGACCATTCGATGCTGGGACAACTGGTTTGGAAGAAACCCATTGGTGCAACTTTTAACTGACACTCACTACAAGTTTTGGCATCAAGTGAGATTGGCATGCCAAATTCAAACAAATATGAATCTCCCAAAATAGAGAGAGGTTATTGTAGGCCTCAAAAACATAGTTTTATAACATATTATGGTTCATCGATACCTCTCACGGGATCTGAGATACAAGCCTCAAAATATTGTTGCCCAATCGTGCTTAATACACCTTGGGGACACTTTGGTTCGGCATGGTCGTGAATGTTCTAGTGACTTAGTGGTCAAAATGAGGTTGTCACTAGTGTTTACCTACCCAATAAGAGCTAATGGCACAAAACATTATATGCCAAGATGAATGGTTTGGAAGAAACTCAATGTTGCAACTTTTAACTGACCCTCACTACAAGTTTTGGCATCAAGCGAGACTGGCATGCCAAATTCAAAAAAATTTGAATCTCCAAGAACTGAGAGTGGTTATTGTAGGCCTCAAAAATATGGTCTTGTAGTATCTCATGGATCATTGATACCTCTCACAGGGTCTGAGATACGAGCCTTGAAAGATCACTGCACAATCATGCTTAGTTCACCTTGGGGACACTTTGGTCTGGCATGGTCACAAACGTTCTAGTGACTCAGTGGTCAAAGTAGGGTTGTCACTAGTATTTACCTGTCCAGCTAGAGCTAAGGGAGCAAACCATTTAGTGTCGAGATGAACGGTTTGGAAGAAACCCAATGGTGCAACTTTCAACTGACCCTCGGTGTAAGTTTTGGCATCAAGCGAGATTAGTGTGCCAAAATTTATAAAAAAAAAATCTCCCAAAATGGAGAGAGGTTATTGAAGGCCTCAAAAACATGGTCCTTTAGCATCTCACAGTTTTATGATACCTCTCACGGGTCTGAGATACGAGCCTGGAAAGATCATTGCCCAATCGTGCTTAGTGCACCATTTAGTGTCACAAATGTTCTAGTGACTCAGTGGTCAAAATAGGGTTGTCACTAGTGTTTACCCACCCAACTGGAGCTAATGGCGTAGTCCATTCGGTGTTGGGATGAATGGTTTGGAAGAAACCTAGTGGTGCAACTTTCAATTGACCCTCACTGCAAGTTTTGGCATCAATTGAGATTGGCGTACCAAATTCAAAAAAAATTGAATCTCCCATAACAGAGAGAGGTTATTGTAGGCCTTAGAAACATGGTCCTATAGCATCTCATAGTTCTTTGATACCTCTCACAGAGTCTGAGATACGAGCCTCGAAAGATCGTTGCCCAATCGTGCTGAGTGCACCTTGGGGACACTTTGGTCTAGCATGTTCACGAATGTTCTAGTGACTTAGTGATCAAAATAAGGTTGTCACTAGTGTTTACCCACCCAATCAGAGCTAATGGCACAATCCATTCGGTGTTAGGACAAACGGTTTGGAAGAAACCCAGTGGTGCAACTTTCAATTGACCCTCACTGCAAGTTTTGGCATCAAGCAAGATTGGTGTGCCAAATTCAAAAAAAATTGAATCTCCTAGAATAGAGAGAGGTTATTGTAGGCCTTAGAAATATGGTCTTGTAGCATCTCATGGTTTTTTGATACCTCTCACGGGGTCTGATATACGAGCCTAGAAAGATCACTACCCAATCGTGCTTAGTGCACTTTGGAGACACTTTTGTCTGGCATGTTTGCGAACGGTCTAGTGACTTAGTCATCAAAATGGGATTGTCACTAGCATTTACCTACCCAACTAGAGGTAATGGCACAGTCCATTCGATGTCAGGATGAATGGTTTGGAAGAAACCATGTGGTGCAACTTTCAACTGACCCTTACTGCAAGTTTTGGCATCAAGTGAGATTGGCGTGCCAAATTCAAACAAATTTGAATCTCCTAGACCAGAGAGAGGTTATTATAGGCCTCAGAAACATGGTCCTTTAGCATCTCATGGTTTGCTAATACCTCTCACATGGTCTGAGATACAAGCCTCGAAAGATTGTTGCCCAATTGTGCTTAGTGCACATTGGGGACACTTTGGTTCGGCATGTTCATGAACGTTCTAGTGACTCAGTGGTCAAAATGGGGTTGTCACTAGTGTTTACCTACCAAACCGGAGCTAATGGAGCAATCCTTTTGGTGCCAGGACAAACGGTTTGGAAGAAACCCAGTGGTGCAACTTTCAATTGACCCTCACTGCAAGTTTTGGCATCAAGCGAGATTGGTGTGTCAAATTCAAAAAAAATTGAATCTCCCAGAATGGAGAGAGGTTATTGTAGGAATTAGAAACATGATCCTATATCAGCTCATGGTTCACCGATACCTCTCACAAGGTCTGAGATACAAGCTTCAAAAGATCACTTCCCAATCATGCTTAGTGCACCTTGGGGACACTTTGGTCTGGCATGTTCGCGAATGTTCTAGTGACTCAGTGGTCGAAATGGGGTTGTCACTAGTGTTTACCTACCCAACTAGAGCTAATGGTGCAATCCATTCGGTGCCAGGATACAATCCTTCAACATTATCCCTTCACCCCAAGGAATCACCATTTTACTTTGGACACATTTGACCAATTTTGACTCGATGACTCCAACTATTACATCATTTAACGATACAAATGTACATGGAAATAAGACAATACAAATGTAAGGATAAAAAATTAAGATGATACAAATATAAGGATACAACATTCATAGTAAGGAAACACAATTTTTGCACTTTACATGGCATTAAGATGATACAAATAGAAGGATACAACATTCATAGTAAGGAAATGCAATTTTTGCACTTTACATGGCATTAAGACGATACAAATGTGGGCTCTTAATATTTGCAAATCAACCCTATGGGCTCTTTTATATTTCAAATTTTGCATCAAATTTTTTATATACAAAATTTGGCATCTAAATATGCACATTACATTCGATTATTGTTTTTATATACAAAAAATTTTGCATTTAAATATGCACATTACAGTCGATTGCTGTTTTTATATACAAAATTTGGCATCTAAATATGCACATTACATTCAATTTTTGTTTTTATATACAAAATCTTAGATACACAAACATATATATATATATATATATATATATATATATATATATATATATATATATATATATATATATATATATATATATATATATATATATATATATATATATATATATATATATATATATATATATATATATATATATATATATATATATATATATATATATATATATATATATATATATATATATATATATATATATATATATATATATATATATATATATATAATGTGTCATTTCCACTCCTAAAGTGTATAGGTTTAACACATGGTACTCAATGACATCTACATTCCAATCCCTACATTTGGAAGGCAGAAGAAAAGTTAATAGATAATATAAGAAGTTTATATAGGTTGAAAAAAAGATTATGAATGTATAAGTAACTAAACGAACCAAAGAACATGACTAGCCAATGCATAGTGAAGTTTATGGTCATAAAAGATGGGCCAATCAAATGCACACCTCAATCTTCTATATCTATCATATATGTATCCAACTGCATTTACAATCCACATACAAAACCAAGTTTATTGGCTCAAACAAATAAAGCAAAAAACTACAATTAATTTATTGAATGTAATCGTAATAAACATGGAAAACCTTGCAACTTGAGTTGAACTTATCTACTGAAGTGTGCCTGAAGGGTCATCTCTCTGCTTGAGGGTATTCAATATTGCTTCATGATTAGCAGTACTAATAGTCCAAATTTCCTTTGTCTTTGGTTTTCCTTGATGTTTCAACAACTTAACATTGGCTGGTATAACAAGGTGTGAATACATGAGAATGGTTTTGTGCTTCTCATAGTCTTCAAATGCAGGAATTCCATTATTTCTAATCATATATGTGCACAACCATGTTTTCGCAACAACATGTGATCCTGTTGGATATGTGATCATATCATCATATGTTTTCAGTTGTGCAAGTTTCTACTTTCCTTGTACATAATGTGCTAACCAATAATATGATCTCTCATCATTCCCCTTTGGTGCAACCAATCCAAAAACATGTCCTGGTTGTAGAAGATCTAAAAGATGGTCATAGTCAATTGAACAATCCATGTCATCATTTATTACAGAGATTGTAATAGATAAAGGAGTTAGATAATGCAGAACCCACGTATCAACCCACTCACTTGACTCGCATTGATCCCAATCACACTGAAGACACCTCAGACAATAAAAATCCAACTCTCATGTCCAAATGGTCCATTTACTAGAATCTGAGCTTTGAAATGAATGTATTTTTTAAGAATCTTTCATAGTTTGACAATCCAACCTATCTCCTATTGTGCCCAACTCAACTAATCAAAATAATTTGTGCACCGTTGAATCAAGAGTCCCCCTAGTGACAATGTTGAAGTACACAAATCAATAATAGAATGAGCATCAAGGAGTTCTGCACCTGAAATCCTCACTTTCTCCTTAACTAGAGCTCTCTTTACACATGCACCTGCTCCATCATTCTCCCCCTTTCCATGACCGGCCTAAAAAAAACTCCAAATATGAGGTACACCTCTCTCTACATGCATTCTACATAACCAATAAAACATAGGAGCATTTTTTAATTGACCTGTGCAGTTATTTAACCAAATGAGATGTCTATCCATAGCAATATTATTTTCCCACACCCACTCAAAATAATTCTCAAAGAAATGTTGGACATACTCAGATGAGTGAGATCTATCATTGCTCGTATAAAAATGGTACTCTCTAATTATATTCTAGTCATCTTTTGTACTATCAAGGGAATGTCTATATGTTATGTGCACAAAAATAGCAACCTGAATAGAATTGTAATATTGAGCTTGCAACTCATTTTGGGGCTACAATGTATAGTTCTCTGCAAAGTCAACAACTGATATAATAGTGCCAATCAGGAAAGTGTCCTTACGGATCCTGAATTATTGATCCAACCACTGAGACCTATGACTATGTCTTGCATACTTGTAAAAAATATTCTTCCTGAAATCTAAAATAAAATCAGCTACATTGCATTCTTTTGTAACCAACTCACATCTAGAGACTTCACCTCCACTTTTCAATGTATATTTAATGGTTTCATATACCTTTTTGTGGACAATTATCTTTCCAAAATCATGTTCGCAACCCTCATGAAAATATTCAACAAACTTCACTAGCCCACCACACTCTGAGCACTTATCATTTAAGCAATCTTTTCTATAAAAGAAACATCCATCATCTCTAAGACATAAAAAATGATCTAGCAAGTCTCTTGATGATTTTGGAAGAGCACTTGCACCACACTCCTCCAACATTTCACTAGTATGCAAAGTAGAATGAAGGGATCATAATAGTTCATGGTGCATTGAAAACTCCACATGATATTTGCAACAACAAGTATTTCGAATCTTAAGAGGCACACAAAAAAATGCTTGAGGACTTCAAAATCTCTTTGTGATATTTGCAATGTTGGATGTGTCTCACAGATTTTTTTGAACAACATTGTTTGAATCACCTCCAAATAATGTTTGGGATGCAGGGTGAGGTCTCGAATGCCAATTCTCAACTTCAAGACATCCTTCACATTTGGTGACACTCTAGAGTTAGATTGCCAAAATAGTTGAATTTGATACTTCACACCATTGGTAAGCTTCTTATCACAATGTTAAAGGCTCCCACCATAAGCCCATGTATCATGTTGAAGAGGATCATCAAGTCTTTCTCTTCTTGCAAATGCTCTATCCAAAGTTTTACGATTTAGGTTCAAGTCACACAAGTTTGTCTCATCAAATGAGCCTTTATCAAATGAAGACTTACTAAAGAGGTTTTAATAATCCTCCTAGTAGCTCTCTTATCTTTTTCCTTGATAGTCTTTCCAATGGAATTGAGAGCACTAAAAATATTTCTCACAATAATAGCACTCCTCTCCTTTTTCTTGTTCACACTAATCTTCAATTTGACTAGTATATATCTCATCTTCTGCATCTTTAACAATTGTACAAACATTTAACATTGCTCAACCAATGTTTTTTGGCTAAAAAATTGATCAAAAAATTTTGAAACCCACAACCGAACGGTTCTTTTTGATCTCTTGCCATCAAAATTGCTCATTATGTTCTCATCAATTTCAAGTAACCATTTAGTTGTTCTTGAAGGTCTCAATTTTGAAGTTTATCTTTCTTCCTCCCAAGGGACTTCATTTCTCATATAATTTGGAGATGTGTTACATTGATTTGGTTCTTGTGTACCATTATCATTGTCAATTCCTTCATATTCAATCGGTGGATTGGCATTGTCAATGTCCATACTTCCATTGTCCACATCTACATGTTCATTTTCAAAACCTACATTTTCATCTTCAATCCCTACATTCTCATTTTCAATATTATTGTCATAAATCATTTCAAATTCATGTTCTTCTTCACTTGAAACCACATTTAAGGGTGGGCCTATGCCCACATCTTCATTAATATTTAACATATCTTGTCTCTTGTTCCAATGGGCAACCCTATCCATTTCTCTATACACTTCAATCTCTTCATTTGTGAGTTTCCTCTTCCGTTTATGCTTTTGACGACTACTACTCCCCATAGTGAGACCAAAAAGGTGATGCAAAAACCTTTGGTAATAGACAAATTCCAACCAAGAAGGGGGAAAAGTGGATTTTTGTCTTATTAAAACTACAATCCCATGATTCTCTACAGAAAAACGTGCATCTCGGGTAGGGACCCAGAGAATAAACTTCTTACTTTTCAATGCCAGTAAAAGAATCAGATATCCAAAAATATCAGATATCTGAAATTATCGAATATCCAATATTATCGGATATCCAAAATTTTTTGCCCAAATTTTGTCAAACTCTCTCTCTCTCTCTCTCTCTCTCTCTCTCTCTCTCTCTCTCTCTCTCTCTCTCTCTCTCTCTCTCTCTCTCTCTCTCTCTCTCAGGTATTATTGAACATATAATATAAATATTTAATACTAATATTATACTATTTTTTATTTTTTTTTTGATCGGTAATACTAATATTATACTATTATACAATAAAGAAATAACTAATAATAATATAATACAATACAAATATAAAAATTTATATAATACTAATGCTATGATATTATTATTTAATATTAATATTAAAAAAAATGTAATATATAACTTAAAATTAAAAAAAATACTCAACTCACTTAATATTAACATATTAAAAAAATTAATATGTAACTTGAAATTGAAAAAACCAGTCAAAATGAAATGTTGGATTAGGCGGGAAATTTTGGATATCCAATATTATCAGATATACGATTAGGCTTGGTATTTGCCTTGGGCAATGCCAAACATGAATGGTCAACCCATTAGGCATGTTTAATAGATTTGTTTTGATCTCAAGACTTCGACCATGTAGCTGACGACTTTTTTTTCACCCGAAATTGATGAAATGAAAAAAGTTTCTTAAAGACATTATCATCTTTCCATCAATATAATTGATGTCAAATTTCAAGTTTAGTGAGTAATTATTACTTATTTTTTAATTGAGTTATATTTAAAGTCGTAATTGACATATTGATTGAAAAATAACTATAACTTTCAAACCGTTTAACCTTTTTGAAATCCAAAACATGTGTCACATTCTACGCTTCGGCTACTATAAGAAAACAAAACTTTTTAATTTTGTAAAGTTTAGAATTAGTTAAGGTGGTCAGACACGGGAGTTTTTTATTCTGAATAAGTTGTAGAAGAAAATTCATAATTAATTATTTATTTGGCAAAAAATTACACAAAAATATGTGTCACATCCGAGTATGAATCTACTACTTATATCTAGAATATTGGGAAAATATATCATCATTTGATTGTGATTAAGGTGGTCAGACATACACGTATTTTTATCTTTTCCCTAAAATTTTTGTACTACTACATTGAAATCTAAAATTTTGAACTATTAGATCAATTTTTTTCAGATAAGGGCTAGTAGTTTAGAATCTACATTCAATTTCCTATAGATTCTATTCTTTCAACTTTTTCACATAAGGTTGATAAGATGTTCAACTTTTTACGTCAAGTTGACTAACCCTAATTTTCTGATTTTTCAATTTTTCATTGCCACTTAAGGCCATAGTTTGGTATACTGTGATCCTGCACATAACCATAAATGTGTTTCTTATTTCCGTGTCTATAATAAATTGAGATTAGATGAAACTTTAATGTGTATTTGTGAGCTTATGCTTGTGAAATGTAATCTCTTATAGACATATACAATTCTCATTCACATTTTTTGTGATTCTTGATTCAAACATAATCTATGTAAGTGTTTTTTTAAGGTTCAAATTCTCATCGTTACATTACTGTATGTATATTCAGTTGAATGTGGATCAGATTTGATTTTATCAATTTCAATATTGTTTGATCCATTTTAGTGATGTAAATTCAGCTAGGTCTTTTTAATCTAGTTATGATTAACCCATGTTTTTGTGGGCACTTTCTGTTGTAGATAAATCCATGTGGGTGTTGTTCAAATTTGGTTTTATCTAATAGGATGGTCCCACAAA
>BSBK01006648.1:365000-479214 GCA_027943335.1 Chamaecyparis obtusa | reverse complement strand
GTCGAGAGCAAAATTGAGACAATGCCCTAGGACAAGGCCGAATTGGATGGCCTAGTTGTAGGACAAGGCCGACCTAGACGACCTAGTCTATGATAAGGCCAACTTAGTTGACTTGGTCTAGGCAGTGTTTTTCTCAAAGCTTTCCCATGGATAGGGGAGTGTGATAGATTGCAGAGGAAGAAAATGAAAGATTTGTGAATCAAGCATAAAGACACGGACCTTGAAATTGTATATAGATAAATTTGGACCTCTAATCCAACTACACACACAACATAGTCATTACTCACACAATCAAATTACAAGAATGAGTATGGATTACTCAATTCAAAATTCATGGTGAAGCGACCTGTTGCCTCCTAATTAATCGGGGTGTTTAATTACTCTCAGATTGGAGAGCCAACAACCATCAGACCGAGTTAATATGGAGGATTTGAAAGCTAAAATGATAAGCAAAGTGCAATTAATCTAAGAATGGAGATGCAATTTGTAATCTAAAATGAAGTGCAGATTTTAATCTAATAACTTGAAAGCAAATATGGAATGTAGATTCTAGTCTAAGAAAGCTTGAAAGAAAGATGATAATTAACTAATAGCAATGAAGAGATTAATCTACTATGAATGATGCAATTAACACTAAATGAGAGAAAACTAATTAATGCAATAAGCTTTGAAAATATGTAAATAGTTGAGACAGAATTTCGCTATAGTCTATGTGCTTTCAAATTGCTCTTTTTTTTTTGAATGAAGGAGAAGGTTCATTAAATAGACAAGCCCGAGGAGAGAATGAAGAGGTTCTTGAAAATGAACAGTTGCCTCTTCATTCCCAATTGAGACAAATATTCAAAGATTTATTTAATTAAGAGAATGAAATATTGCCACATATGGGTGATTGTTCGAGTAATTTGAATTATTAAATTCAAATAAAGAGGTGTCCATTCAAATAACTAAATAAGATTAATTCCTTTTTTATGTGTATTAGCTAAAGGGGGTGGATTTTAATTTAATTTAAAGCACTTAGAACTTTAGAATTAAATTAATTTATCATAGGGATTATTTAGCTAATAAAGTCGAATGCTTAGGAATTAATTATGTTGTGAGATTAATGCAAATTAGGGTTTTTGCAATTGACATCAAGTCAAAATAGAGTCAAGTAGGAGAGATAAAATTGCCTAGTAAATAGGACTTTGAAGATGTGAAATTGAAGAAAATGCACCAAAATTGATTGAAATTATTAGGTGCCAATTTTAGGGTATTACATTTGCCCCTCTTTGAATTAATGTGCGAGCAGTGTGTTGATTCAAAGAATAGTCTGATGTGACAGATGAGATTTTAGGATTATCCCCAGAACGGAGCTTAACCCTCGAAAGTCAAGGTTAGGATGCCAAGACACCAAAATAGATTGATTTGCAGAACCACCCCCAGAACAAGGCATGATTCTCCAAAGTCTAAGTTAGATTGTGATGACAACGGTCTAAATGACTTGAGAAGAGATCAAAATCAAGGTTAGATTGCCCCAATACCGATTGACCAAATGATGACAGATGCAGATTTAGGACTAATCTCCAAAATCAGGGTTAGATTACCCCAATATGAAGCTTAGCCCTCTGAAACCCAGGTTAGATTGCCCAGATAATGGTCTAAAAGAGATTTCAAGAGCCATCTCTAGAACAAAGCTTGACTCTCAGGAATTAGGGTTAGATTGAAAAAGATAGATGACCAGATGACCAGATGTGAGGCACGAAGATGCCCCTAGTGAAGAGATGCCCCAAGTGGTGAGGACTTTGATTTAGATCATATTGAAAATGAGACTGGTTCAACAAGATTCAAATGATGCAATCAGCCTACCCCCTTAGGATCGAAATCGAAAGATGACATATCAGAAGGATGATTAACAACAAGAGGTTGCAGAGCAGAAGCAATCAGACTAGATTTGAGAAGCTGCAGAAGCAAATGGAGTGATCGAGAGGTTTTGCTGACCAGGTTTGACCATGGTTGACTAGATTTGACTAGAGTTGACCTTGATGAAGGCATTGAAGATCTCAAGAAAATGATGAAAAGAAGAGGATCTGGCAGGAAGATGACGCCAGAAGACTGACTACACAAGCGTTCAATCCCAAAGGGTCCCAAATTTTAAAACATGATTTTGAGCCATCTAGAGATGTCAGATTTAGATTTAGATCCTGAAAATGGATTCAAAGCAGTTGATTTAGCCAATGGTACAATTTTCACGCAAAATGGAGCACTTTGAAAATTAGGTAAAAAAAACTATAGAAGGCCTAGAGGGGTCATTTTCAATTCATTATTCACTTTTGTCTTCTTGTGATTTGAGCTCTGAGAGAGAGAATGGAGGGCCTTCCAGTGCATATGCATCGATTTGAGTGCTCGTGATGACACACCCGACCACCGAAGTATGACCCACTTGTGAGTAGTCGATAAACCTCCTTGCATTTCAATTGTACTGCTTTCTAGGTCGATTTAGGTTAGATTTGGCAACTTTAGGAGCTTGTTCTTCAAGTCTCACATGAGGAAACAGTTTCCTCACGCTGGCCTAGGTCACCCCTCATGCAAGGAAATGGTTTCCTTGCATGGGTTAGTGTTCCTTCCCCCAGGCTCTGCATGAAATCTCGCATGGGGCGCTAGGTCATCCCACCTGAACTTTCTCACTTTCGTGCAAGAGAAGATCCTGTCTCGCGCAAGGGAACAATTTCCTCACCCAAAAAGTTGTTGCGGTGTTGTAATGTCTTTGCCAAATTTTGTCGAATTTGTATGAAATCAGCCAAGTAGAGCGTCGCAAAGTCATGTCTAGGATAGATGCCTTGCTGTATTTGTTATTGTTGTTGTGAAAACCACCATATTGAGATATTGATCTGGTGTCATCGCTTGCTTTGCAGGTTGACTTTCTTGACGTCACCTTCAGGTCACATCATCTAGTGATCACTACATTGATACAGAGATTGACAGATGCTGAGAGTGCTCACATTGAGGGACTTGGTCTAGGATACTTGTGTGATCTAACCGACATTAGGGTAAATCACGGTCTTCTTGGTGCACTTGTAGAGCATTTCCATTCGGAGATGAACATCTTCCATTTTCCATTAGAGGAGATGACAGTCACTCCCGAGGATATATATAGGATCTTACGGATACTCATCCACGGTGCTCAAGTAGAGTATAATGTACAGCTAAGGGTAGGCACAGTAGCATTGAGGACTATCTTCCGAGATGATCTAGTGATGGGTCGAGCCATCTCTTGGGAGGATTTGATCAACAGGCACAGTGGTGCTCATCCATTAGCCATTGTTCTCGCTATGTTTCTAAGTTGCTACCTTGTTCCAGATAAAGGACAACATGGACTGGAGTGTGGTTGGGGCTCTATGCTACAGCGGATGCTAGCCAAACCAACAGTCAGATTCAGATGGGGTGAGTGCATGCTAGCCCATATGTACCATGAGATGCATGAGATCGTATATCGCAATGCGAGGACCATGGTGGCAGGTGTCTTTGTTCTTCAGATCTGGGTCTGGGAGCATCTCCTTGTTTGTAGACCGATATATCATGATACACGGTAGGTGCTGGAGCCTTATATATATAGGTACATAGGTCCGATGACTCAGCCATTGCTGGGTAAGACAGAGGAGTGGCACAGACAGCTCGATGATATGGCGGTTGTTATCTGGAGACCATGGGTTGCTACTAAGCCATGGGATGATGCTCGGAGGGAGCTTTCTTACATGTTTGTCTCACGTCCACTAATAGGGCGCAGTGTTACCATTATTGAGCGCTTCCTTGTTACAAGTGTCCTGCGTCAGTTTGGGAGACAGTAGGATGTCTCCCATGAGTACTACCCCTATGCCCACTTCGTCGATGAGGAGAAGAAGGGGTGGCATCCGAGACTAGATCCAGGAAGGTGTGCGATTGAGGCATGCATTCCTCAGGCCTGATGGGATTACATGGTGGATGTCACCAATGCAGGGATGACACCTACATACAGGGATCACTGCCTAGCCCATCCATTTCCTAAATTCATAGATCCCGCCAGCATGGGTTAGCAAGCACAGTAGCAGGTACTAATACAATAGCCTATATAGAAGTAGGCTACACAACAGGGACCACAGGGACAATGACAGCAGCAGCAGGTACCTATATAGTAGTAGGTACCATTACAATGGCCTGGGCAAAGAGCATTGAGGCCCAGGTCAGCGTAAACAGACATCCCCCTGAGGACTATGGGGTCAGATGCATGAGCAGGGAGTAGTGGGTCTCAGCAGAGATCCACCAGGCAGAGGACGGGGGATACCTCGTAGCAGATGCCTCCGGATGATGATATAAATATGTCAGATGTTCCTATAGGAGCATAGACACCACAGCTGTAGGAGGCTCTCAAGAAGAGCTGAGAGAGGGTCAAACAAGTCTAGCGTGAGAGAGATGACTACCATACCCGAGTCATCATACATGAGACTCATGTAGCTGATAGGGATCAGGAGATTAGAGAGTTATGCGAGGAGCTGGCGAGAGCACATCTGGAGATCAGATATGAGTCTGCTCAGGCAGCTTATTATTATGCAGCATATTGTGGAGCCATTCCAGATGTATCAAAGCAGGTGCCTCCATTTTTTGAGTACGCGGGAGCACCACAGAGACCACCACAGGCACCTCCATAGTAGGCACCTCCACAGAGACTGATGCCCCCTCCTCAGAGACCGATGGCACCACCACAGGCACCAACACAAGGACCACCACCACCTCCTCCTCCAGGTGATGACAGACAGAGTTAGCATATTTTGATCCACATATTATAGCCCATTTTTGATACTGTGCTCAAGTAGCACCCTTCTTTTGTACATGACATTGATTCGATCGAGATATATATATGAGATCGTGATTTTGATATCATTGTACTTGTTGATATATTACTTTGATATTGATGTTTTATGAGATGTGTTCTATATGCTTTAGATGTATGGATTAGATATGAAATGCACATGTTTTATTTTATGATGGTGTATGAATATGCAATGTGAAATGCAATGATAGATGATAGATAAATGAATGCAATGTATGAGTTTATGTATGCCTATAATGGATGCATATTGTAAATGAATATGTAAATGTATATGGATATGCAATGAAAATGAAAATGCAATGAAAATGGTACTAACCATCTTGTGCAGGATATAGCAATATATGACAGGTACTCATCAAAAAGATGTTTTGAAGATCGAGAGTAAGGACCAGACACTTGTGCAACCATGATGAACCCAGGACAAAAGATGAGAACCTTCGATGAAGAGATAAGAGAGCACCAAACACTATCTCAATGCAAGCCTAGAATGAAAATGCAAGCCTAAGCTAAACGCAAACCCTAGGACTTGGTTGTTGGACTCATTGTATTTATCATCATCGAGTTCTTTTAGGCACGGGACATTCGCAAGATGTCATACAACCCTCATTGACATTGCAATCATGAGAATATGAACATGACATAAGTCTTAGATTTGTCGAAATGAGGTGTAAGCATTAAGGCAGAAGAAGCCAGAATGACCTGAACACCTATTCATTTTGATTTAGCAAGTTAACATAAGCATCAAATCATAATTACTAGAATGACTTGAATGTTGCTTCTGAACAAACACACCAAACACACAAGAGTTCCTTCTTTTGCCAAAGATTGCTCGCAATGACCCTTACGTTCACTTAGTAGGACGAGCATTTGCAATTTTACTTGTAGCAGAAAGAAGTCACTCAAAACAGACAAGGAGAAGAACCAACCTCACCAAAGTTTCCATATAAAAGGAGTGGAGGTACACATGGCCATCCAATACGAGATGAAGGCTCTTATAGATGGACACCCCTCTTATGTGAATTCATTGGATCATTGGAACTAAACCAGCAAACAAAAAGAAAAGAAAAAGATCATGCCCCCAGTCTTCGCATTTCTCAGTCAAGGAAGAAATCTTAGATTCACTCGAGGGGAAATGATAAAGCAAACAAACAAGCACTTAAATGAAAAGCTTAGCATGCTTCAAAGGAACACAAATTCAATTTTAGTTTTAGTTTATGTTTGTGTTCAAGCGGATTGGAATCGAATCAAAAGTGTACAACATTCAAAGTCTCAATGGGATAGCGATAGTAGGAAAACGCAGTGAGAACCATTGGTGACCGTCGTGAGAGATGAAGTCTCAAGAAGATATTGGAGCACGAACCAAGTATCAGTAGGTGGACGCAATGAGAACCACTGATGACTGATACAAGGAAGATTCTTGAAAGAGAGAATAAGCACGAGCAAAACATCAGTAGGCAGATGCAGTGAGAACCACTAGTGACTGATGTAAGAAAGAGATCCTGAAAGAAAGGGGTTCGAACGAGAGCTAAGTATTAGTAGACAGGCATAGTGGGAACTACTGGCGACCAATACATGAGAGATCCTCAAGGAGAGAAATCTCAAAAGTAGCTAGGCATCAGTAGGTAAATGCAGTGAGAATCGCTGGTGACTGATGCAAGAAAAAAACTTCCGAAAGTGATAGGACAATGCCCCCTAGACCAGGAAGATGCCCCCAAGTGTGAATAGTTCCAATCCATTAAGAGTCGAGGAAAATCTCAAAGACAACTGAAAGCAAGTGCATGAGCTAGCAAACTAAAGAAAGAAACGAACTAACAGCAGGAAGCAAATTAACAGCAGGAAAGCGGGAAAGCAAACTAAAGCATGAAAGCAAGAGCTAAATGGTGCTAAGATGAGGTATAACTTCAAGAAACAAGAGGTGCCTGTTTACTAGGTTTTCACCATCTTGGCAGAGATTCTATTTTTGCTACCATGACGCCTGTTTACCAGGTTTTCATCAATGGCACATTTTTCTCTTCTTTTTTTGTACTTTTCTCTTTTTTGATTTTTTTGTATTTTTTGAATATTTCATTTTTTTTGTATTTTTGATCTTTTGACTTTTTTTTTGTATTTTTTCAAATTTTCTATTTTTTTTATTATTATCAAGGCACCTATTTACCAGGTTTTCACCAAGATAATAGATACATCAAAGCGCCCATTTACCAAGTTTTCACTAAGATGATCATTTTGTCAGGACATTTTGCAATTTTTAAGATTTTTTGCCAATATACCATTTTTAGGATTTTTTCAGGACCAATAAGTATGTACATGAGCGCACAGAGAATGCCTCAGTTGTATAATTTCTTCAAGTGAAGAGCGTTGATAGGCTCTTTGAGCTGTCCTCCTTTAGTAGTGGAGAGTTGATAAGCGTCAAACCCAAATGTTGCAGTAATAACATACGAACCAAGCCAGTTTGGTTCAAATTTCCCTTTCTGGACTCGCTGCTGCTGATTCTTGGGGTTCTCTCTCAAGATGAGATCACCCACTTGGAATTCTCTTTGTCTGAATTTCTTATTGTAGGCTTTGGACATCCTCTTTTGATATGCTCTTAGATGATCGAATGCCACCTTCCAACGTTCATCCAGTAACTCAAACTCTTGAAGCTGGGATATTATGTTCTCTTCATCAGTGATGAGGCCCCTCAGGGAGATTCACAATGTAGGAATCACAACCTCAATAGGTAATACTGCATCTGCTCCATAAACCAAGGCAAAGGGCATAGCCCCTATTGGCATTCGGATACTTGTTCTGTAGGCCCACAAAGCCAGATTAATCTGGAGATGCCAATCTTTACTAGATTTATGAACTGTTTTGTGCAAGATTTTGAGAATTGTCTTATTAGAAGCTTATGCTTGTCCATTACCCTAGGGATAATAGATAGATGACCAATGCTGAATAATCCTGAATTTGGTGCATAATTCTCTCAGGTCCTTGTTCTTGAATTGTCCCCCATTGTCAGTGATAATGGATGAGGGTACACCATATCTACAGATAATATAGTTCAATATAAACATAGCCATAGACTTGCCATCAACTACAGCTAAAGGTACTGCCTCAACCCACTTAGTAAAATAATTAGTAGCTGTGATGATAAACTTATGTCCTCTGGAAGAAGAAGGATGTATTTGACCTACCAAATCAAAGGCCCATTGCTGAAATGGCCAGAAACTGATGAAAGGAATAGGCTCTTTAGTAGGAGCATGAATCAGATTTCCATGAAATTGGTATTGTTTACAAGTCTTGGCATATTGAACAACTTCTTTTTCCATGTCCAGCCAATAGTAACCAGCTCTAATAAGTTTCCAAGCTAATGTCAAACCACTCGAATGGGACCCATAGATACCTTCATGTACCTTAGTTAGCGCACGTTTGGACTCATCGGGTTCTAGACACCTAAGGAGGGTACCGTCTAGACCCCGTCTATACAAGTCATTTGCTATGATGACATACCGTGAAGCAGTACAAATTAGGTGACGCTTTTCATTCCAAGTATGTGTCTGGAATGATTTGGTCATGAAGGTAGGAATAGATATGGTGGTAGCGAGATGAATCATGTCCAATGACTGAACAGATCATCCTAGATTCAGGAATGTCATAGGCATGGTAGTGTAATGCCTTCACCAAGAATTCATGTCTAAAGTCATTTCTAGCATGTGTAACAGTGAAGCAAGAGTGGCCATATCATCAGCTGCTTATTGTCTGCCCTTGGAATTTGCTGGAAAGAAATATGTGCAAAATATTGTTTGAGATCATCCACCATTCTTTTGTAAGGCACTAGCTTGTCATCTTTTGTTTGATAGACACCATTAACTTGGTTGATGATTAACTGAGAGTCTCCAAAGACCTTGAGCTCATCCACATGCCATTCAATGGCTATCTTCATGCCATTAATGAGAGCTTCATATTTACCAATGTTGTTTGTACAGGGAAATAACATTTTGTAAGCTTTCGGTAATGAGTATCTTTGAGGTGTTATAAACAGAATGCCTGCACCAGATCCTTGCTGAGTGAATGATCCATCAAAGAACATGCTCCAAGCTTGATGTGTGAGAAGCATGATGGATTCATCTGGGAATTCAATACTCAAAAGTTGGTGAACTTTCAAAGGAGCTTCCACCAACTAATCAGCAATTGCTTATCCCTTAATAGCTTTTCTTTCCACATATTCAATGTCAAATTCACTAAGTATCACCACCCATTTTGCTAATCTACCCATGAGGGCAGCCTTGCTCAGTAAATACTTTAGTGGATCAATTTTTGCAATAAGCCTTGTGGTGTGAGTTAGCATATAATGCCGCAACTTTTGAGAAACAAACACTACTGCTAGACAAGCTTTCTCAATGATAGAATAGTTCATTTCATATGAAACCAATGTTCTGCTGATATAATATATAGCTCTCTCTTTGTTGTTCTGATCTCCTTGAGCTAGGAGAGCACCCAAAGATGTGTTTGTGGCTGAGATGTATAGTATGAGTAGTTTCCCATGAATAGGAGGCATCAATATAGGTGGATTAGCAAGATACTATTTAATCTGAGTGAGCCCTTTGTCACATTCTTCATTCCATTCATAAGTCACACCCTTATGCAGAGTTTTACGAAATGGTTGTGACTTGTTGGCCAGCTGTGAAATGAAATGTCGAATAGATTGTAGCCTTCCCTATAATCCTCTCATTTGACAGATATTCTTGGGTGGAGGGATGTCCATAATAGCTTGCACCTTTTCAGGATCAACTTCTATGCCTTTAGCTGAAATGATGTAACCCAAGAGTTTCCCAGAAGTGACACCGAATGCACATTTTTGGGGATTAAGTCTGAGACTAAATTGTTCCATGCGGTTAAGTATGGGACCCAAATCTGTAAGATGATTTCTTCGCTGCATGCTTTTGGCTAAAGTATCATCCACATAATCCTCCATTGTTTAATGCATCATATCATGGAAAATAGTAGTTACAACTCTCTGATACATTGCTCCAACATTCTTAAGCCCAAAAGGCATGACATTCCAGAAAAAGGTGCCCCAGGCACATGTGAAAGCGGTCTTTTCTTGATCTTCTGGTGCAATTTTTATTTGATTATAGCCAGAAAAGTCATCCATCAAGGAATACATCTCATATCCTACTATCATGTCTACTATCATGTCAATATTAGGCAATGGGAAGTCATCTTTTGGACATGCCTTATTTAGATCCCTGAAGTTTGTACACACATGAATGGATTTATCATGTTTGGTGACTGAGACAATATTTGAAATCCATTGTGCATAATCAATAGTTCTTATGAAACCAGCCTTAAGAAGCTTTTCTAGCTCTACTTTGACCAAAAGTGCTACGTGTGGATGCATCTTTCGCAGCTTCTGTTTAACAGGTTTAATACCTAGTGCAATGGACAAATGGTGCATGATTAGATTGGGGTCTAATCCAGACATGTCAAAGTAAGTCCATGCAAAGTTTATTTTCTTTCTTTGAAAGAAGCTAGTGAACTCTTCTTTCTCTTTTGCAGACAATGATTGTGCTAGATGAATAATTTGTGGAGCGGCCTCTATACCCAAATTCACTAGCTGTGTTGGCTCAATCAATACTGATGACCTCTCTTGAAAGTGGCTCGAAAGCGTATCAAGTATCTCATCCTTGGGCACCTCAGAGAGGTTTTCACCCTTGGATACATCTTTTATTTTTACTATTTTTGGCTTTGATACTGCCACAATGTGGTTTTCACCATCAGAGCATCTATTTTTTATTCTTTTAATTTTTTGACTAAGATACTTGATATCCACCTTTGTCATGCTGACACTGCTTTCGCTGGTGGAGGACATCATAGGTTCAATAGCATGGAGGTAACAGGCTAAATTGTAATCATTCTGGAATGTTAGGACTTCATTGGATGATGAGGGGGAGTTCCAGTTTATCAGATTGGGATGATGGAGTGAAAGAGAAGTAGTGACTGGTTCAATTGCATTCACGGTATAACCATCAAAAGTGCGGATGAGCAAGTCAAGACCTAGAGCGATCTCATCCAAAGGAGTGTTCGAATCCCTATAAGACCTTACATCGGGAGTAGAGGACATGTTAACACCGGTGGCATCTAATTCATGCGGCCTAATGCTAGACCCTTCACCTACTTCAAGAAGTCTTTCATAGGTATGCACCATGTCTATATCTTTATCATAAGTAGCATTGAAAAAAGAGTCAAACTTGTACTCATGTGAGTCAATACTTGATGTGGGAATTCCATTAGTACTAGCTGTATCACCTGACTCATCTTCATTCCTTGTGGCATTAATGGTTTGCTAGAGTTTTGCTTGTTCATACCACTTTTGGAAATGTGGTGGTTTGTATTGTTCACCTGGAAAATTGGGATCATCATTTAGTGTTGCTTTCCATTGCTCATATGTGAATTGATGCATTGAAGAGGTTTTATCAGAATCAATATCAGTATTAGTATTAGTCTCTACCATATGGATAGGTATGATAGGCTCATCAGGTTCTTCAAAGAATGCAGCAAGTTCCGGAGGAATAGAATATGGAAATGTGTCCTCATTAGAGTTGGTCTCTGGATTTACCTCTAGAGTAATATCATCAAATCCTGACTCAAGTTCAAGTTCAAGTTCAGGTTCTGGCACAAATTTGTTTATCCCTAAATGAAAGGGGATCTTTTTGAAACCTAAGCCAGTAGTATCCTTTGTGCTACGACCTGTAGCTTCAATGGGATTTAGAAAACCATTGTCATTCTCTCCTATAGGACCACTCCCCTTATAGTTGAAGCACTTCATGATCTTAAAGGCCTCACTGTATGACTCTTGCTCTAAATCTAGAGGTGGAGTAGTTGTTTTAGCTTTTTCTTTCCCCTTATAGATCCAAGCTGTGATAGACCTCTCTTCATCCTCATCTTCTAAAGGTGTAGAGGCCCTTACAAAGGCACCATTTTAGATTGTTTGAGGAGGATCATCATAAGTTTTGTTATTCTCAGAAGGTCTCCCATAAGAGTGTGGGGATAGAGGTAGAGCAACAAGTGATAGCACAGGTTCAATTCATTATTCTCCCATGCTTGTATCCTTAAGTCTCAGAGTTTGTTCCATTTCCTTGAGCTTAGCATCATAAAACTCAATGGACTCTCTATTAGCCAGAACAAAGCTATCTGTAGATTGCACAAGAGTAATTGGTATTAGCAGGCACAGTAACTTCTGCCCCATGAAATGGAAACTTAATGTATTGATGGTACATAGACAGAATAGCCTGCATCTCATGAATCCATGGCCTACCCAGCAAGATGTTGTAGGCAAGAGGAATGTCAAGAACTTGAAAAGTAAAATCTCTCTCAATAGGTCCTACACAGATAGGTAGCACAACTAAGCCATGGGACTTGCATTCCTCCTCATCATAAGCTTTGATGGTAATCTTTTTGCTGGAGTCTATACAATTCTCATCATAACCTAGCTGAGTAAGTAGCTTAGTGGAACAGATATTAAGACCAACACCATTGTCTATGAGCACTCGACGGACATGTTTAGGACCTATCATGACCTCTATATGCAAGGGAGCACTATGTAGATGGCTCAAAGAGTGATCATCTTCTTCAAAGAAGGATAGATAGTGAGGCGAGGTCAAATGACCCACCATAGATTGGAACCGGTTGAGATCAAGATTCGTGGGAATGTTTGCCTCGGCGAGGGCTTTATCCAAAATTTTCTTGTGAGCAGGCGAGATCTTCAACAACTCAAAAATGGTAATCTGAGCGTTGGTTCGCTGGAGCTAATCTAAGATGCTATAACTAGCTGAGCTAGCTGTAGGGAAAGGTTTTGTGTTCTTGTTGGCAGGGCCAACAATAGTCTTATCCGCAGTTTGCTTCGGAGTGGATGTAGAAGTATCGGGACCTTTCAAAACAACTCTTCCTCGTGATCGAGTAACCACATTAGCACAATCTTGAGGTTGTTAAGATTCAGACGAATGAGACTCAGAACTACACAAGATGAAAGGAGTCTTAGGTTTGGGAGCATTGTCACTCCCCTTAATAGTAATCACGTGGCAGTACTCTATCTCAATAGGTTCGATCATATCAATAACATTGTCATCATTAGTGTATGTGTAATTGACTTTATAAGCATTAGTATTCTTAGCATTTGAAGACTCACCCTTCTCATGAGGAGGGAAGGGATCCATAAATGCTTGATGGTCCGAATTATTGTTATGGTTGTCCACAACAATGCCACCACTATCAATCAAATCTTGGACCTTATGTTTCAGCTGAAGACAAGTAGAAGTCTTGTGACCCTTATTCTAGTGATAGTCACAATAGGTGTTGTCATTCCACCAATGAGGTCATGGTTGTGGGTCATAGAGACGCTTTTCTAAAGGAGTAAGAATCTGATTTTGTACAAGAGTTTTATAGACCACATCTAGTGGTTCTCCCAAGGAAGTTAATTCTCGCTTAGGTCGTGATGCCCAAGGTTTGTTTCTAGAAAACCTCAAAGGTTGCTGATTTTCCACCACGGTCTTTTCAGCTGCTTTAACTACTTGTATGGTGGAAGAGAGATTAAAAATAGACTTAGTAGGTTTCAGGGTCACATTGTCAACCACTCGATCATTCACAACATCTCTATTCATGTTAACAAACTTCCCTTCATCCTTATTTGAGTTTGAAGATCCCTGTTTGTTGTCTTTACTCAAAGTCAATTCACATTTCTTGATCATAAAGGCCTTTATTTGCACTGCTTGTTTAATCATGCTATCAAAGGTTAGAGGACCTTGTAATTGCACTTGGTATCCGATGTTTGGAACAAGACTGTCCAAGAAAATGTTGAGTCTCTCTGACTCTAGTAGCTTGTGAGGACACCTTGTACATAATTGTCTCCACCTTTGGAGAAATGTTAGGAAAGATTCTCCTTGTCACTATTTTAAATTGCAAAGATCCCAAATGTTGACTAGATGCTGAATATTATGCGAGTAATGTTGGAGAAATAGATTAGCCATTTTGTCAAAAGTCTTAATGCCAGTGGGAAATCTAGAAAACCATTCCATAGTTGGTCCACCCAAGCGATGAGGAAATAAGCACATAAGATAGATTTGATCATGCATGAATGTAAGGAAACTCAGGTGCGGAAATAACTTCCTACACTAATATCTAAAGGGCAGTATTGTGCAAATTCTTTTGAATCCTTACAATTTCAGATTCGTTAACTACTTTAACAAAGATATTGCAGCCATATACCATGCATACAAAAAATAGAGAATGACACAATGATTTACCCTAGGGAAACCTTTCAGTAAAAACCTCAGCACTCCAAAACCTGCACAGTGTATTAATCAAAACTATTACAATTTACAATACACTTGCAATGCAAGTTCTTTCAGAAGATTTTTTTCAACTCTTGAAGACAAATCATGGCAACATAAAACGTTCCAACAATACACTAACTTCACCTATCTTCGCAACCCTAAAAAAAATGCTTATATCATGCGCTTCCCTTTTTAGGGCAACTTCCAAAGATAGTCGTATTAGGGTTTTACCATTCTTCTGAGAAAATAGGAACCCCACGATTGGGGAAGAGTGTACAATACTCAACTTTATCAGTTGCCACATGTCTTCACCCGTCATTGAAACTTCCAGACATAGCTCTTACGTGTCATAGGAATCTGTCATAACCGTTTCAGCCATGATCTCCTTACACACAATTCAAGATGCTGACACATCAAGTGGAGTGACACATCAACATGCCAACTAGACATGTACACTCACACTTAATTACATTATTTGCAAGAAATACATTTTGCAAAACAAATAATAAGAATAGGAATTATCCAAGGTTGAGACACCTTATTCCTAACAATGAATTCCATAGATAATGCGCCAAACTCCCTCAAGTGATCTTGGGGATTGGTTTCACCCAAGTATTTATCATATTTAGGGAGCTCTACACCATTGGGAAAAGGTGGCATATGAAGACTTCTATCAAAGGGGAAAGGACAAATACTTTCCATTGTGAATTGTTGGGCGGGTTTGTCCTTATTCTTCGCAAGTTGACTAATTTGATCTTGCATGTCTCGAACCATCTTTTGCAACTTTGCGGTCTCAGTTTCCTCTTCCTTGGCCATGAGTGTTTCAACTTGATAGTCTAGGGGTAACTTGGCCCCTTATTTAGCTAACTCAAGGAAGTATTTTTCCTTCTCCTCTAGAAGGAGGATCTCCATCATCTTAATAAGACGCTTGTTTGCTTTTGCAGCTTTTATGTCATTTTGAGTTATGGTGTCATCACCATCATTGCCAAGGATCTCATAAATACTTGGGACTTGATCTTGAGTTTGATCATAAGGAGCAGGACAATAAAGATACACTGGTTGACCTCCTTGAGCTTGATGTTGATCATCTTGGGTTTGATCATGGCGTTGCTCATTTCAAGGTTGGGCATGTTGTTGGTCATTGGAAGATTGACCAAAATGCTGGTTATTTTTAGACTGATCAAAAGTTTGGCTATATTTGCCTGGTTGGAAGTCGAATGGCTCTCCCATCTTGTCAACGTAGGACTGTGCAACAATTGAAGCCTCAGTAAAGTGATATGAACGATGCTGTAAAGGTGCAGCTAAGGTAACTTTTGATGAATGAACATGATCAAAAGATTTAACAAATTCAGATGAGAAGATATTGTCAACAATATCACTAGGTTCAAATGAGTCACTATTTTCAGTAGGATCAACAGGTATGATAATAGGATTAGTTTGAGGAAAAGGCCTTTCAAGGTTATGAAACAATGAATTGTTTTGGAAGAGTGAGTTATCTTGACCTTGGAATGAGAAACCAAGTTGCGCTTCAAATAATGGATTAAAACACTCTTGGAACACTGGAGGTGATTGAGACAAGCTATCTTTCAAAGTACTCAATGAAGAACTTGAGGATTCCTCACAAAGTTTGGATTTCGCAACAAATTCAAGATGATCTATTTCTTGATTATGAGGTTCCCTTCTACCTTGACCAATATTATGAATAGGATAAGTTTTGCCACTTCTAGTCGTGACAGTCATAGACGAAGATGAAATGAGAGAAGACTTAGGATAATGCAAAAAATCTGTCTCTAGGAACAATGAAAAGGAGATAAAGGCCAGAACAACCAAGATGTGAGATGTGCCTAGTATGAATCATCAGGAGTATGGCTAGAACAACTAAGATAAGAATATCACAACATGAGGTACAAAAGCACAAAGAGATGAGATAAAAATCAAGGAGACAAATAAGAGTTTAAGCAAAATTGATCAGTTCGCAGCTCGAGACACTCTATTTCTGACAATGAAAGATAGGAAAATAGATAAACAGACCTCAGACAAAAACCAGATCAGATAAAAAGTCAACCAGTCAATGGGAAACAAGTCTCTATTTTGAAAACTAGGGTATAGTTTCACGCGAGAGAATACCAGGTCGTGCGAGATAATGATAGGCTTCACGCGAGAGAATGAAATCTCATGTGAGAAAGTACTTAGTTTCTAAAACTTCACACGGGAAAAGGACAGTGTTTGATAGTTTAACACAAATTTTGAGATAAAGGATAGGTTTCAGTACACAGTGTAAATGATTCTCAGAAAGGAAATCTAGTTTCCAGTCAACTTGAAGGATAGTTTAATCAACAATCTTGGTTTGAAGGTTGCAATCATTTGTTTACAAGCACAGAGGTTTGATCAAGCAATGATGACACAAGAAGTAGTCGAAAATAGACCTACCAAGGACAAAGCAACTTGGTAGTATCGGGGGAGTCTTTGTTTAATCATGATGGACAAGTTGAAGACTCAATAACAAAAACATAGTTATCCCTACAAAAAAAATGGTGAGAAGCCAAAACCTTTGCCCCACTGCTTATGTGCATGCGTGCACCTCACACAACTGTGTCACCCCCTAGAGGGTGCCTGTATTTTTGGTGTTTCCAAGGACTCAATAGTATATGTTCAAAGGTTACCCTTGTGGCAGGGGCTAGTGTCATATACCACCTTCAAGCATTCAGGTACATGCCTATGGTGGGAATCTATGGGAGAGATTCTTCCCCTCCCTGCGCAAAGATTATGACTCCTTTTAGAGGTGAACCGAGTAGGCAACTAACTAGGGAAATTTCTTAGTGGGCTTCTGTTCACACTAACCTTTGGTGCCCCCGATACAAGGCTAGGGCCTCATAGCCACACTAACACCTGAAAGTCATACACCCCCACAAGCAGGGCTAGGAGCGACGCCGCTCATTACAACAGACGGAGCCTTCTCAAGATGATGTCAAAATCAAGAGAAGGAAGTTAACATAGCTTTGGAGTCTTTAGACTCAACAAAACATTATTTATTATAGTGAGGTGGAATCATCGGTGATAGGTGCGTACTCACTTGGGTCGTTCCCAGAGGTTCAACTTCCGGCAAGCCCTCTAAAGGTGACACAACTTGGTTTAGATCCGAGGGTTTGATTTTCTATTTCTCTCAAAGAGAGAAGAGCATACTTCTCTACCTCTTCACTTCACCCAAACACATCAAGAAAATTCATCACCGAGTTAGCTTCACTTCACCAAATCCACAAGCTTTTGGGTTTCTGGTTCTCTCAAAGAGAGAAGAGCATAATCCCCTGGCAATTAGAAGTGTTAAAGATTCACTACCTTTCTCCGCTTCCCCAAGTATCCATCATTATAGAAACATCTGGGTCTTAGTTTCATCCATGGGTGTCAATTCCATGTAATGAAGAGCCTATTCCCCTACTTTGCTATCAAGACCTTTAAGAAATTTTAATGGAGCCCTAATTAGACTATGTGAATGAAAACAAGAAAACAAACACAATGTTTTAATTGTTCTTCGGCAATTGTCCTACAATCAAACTGTTAGAAAGTTTTAAGATCTTCAACAAAGTGACCTGCAGACCACTATTATGCTGTGATAAAAACAAAGATATAAAATAAACAACAAAAACTAGATGTTAGAAAAAAACAACAAAAAATTGTAGAATCTAGAAATTTTAATTGTCTGACAGAGAAACTTCATGTGAGGAAGTACAACATAGCGTGCGAGAAAGTACCAGGGCCTACGCAAGAGAGTATAATGTCACGTGAGAGAGTGCTACAGGGAGAAAAACTTTGCGTGGTACACTTAAGAATCTTGTGCAAACTTTCCTACACAAAGAAGTATGGATGTACGTCAGATTGCAGAATTTTTAAAAAAGTTTAAAATCAATGAGGCCATAAATCAAGTTTTTCGCCCCACGGTGGGCGTCATAATGTATATAGTTGAATGTGGACCTCTAATCCAACTACACACACAACATAGTCATTACTCACACAATCAAATTACGAGAATGAGTATGGATTACTCAATTTGAAATTCATGGTGAAGTGACCTATTGCCTCCTAATTAATTGGGGTGTTTAATTACTCTCAAATTGGAGAGCCAACAACCATTAGACCAAGTTAATATAGAGGATTTGAAAGCTAAAATGATAAGAAAAGTGCAATTAATCTAAGAATGGAGATGCAATTTGTAATCTAAAATGAATTGCAGATTTTAATCTAATAACTTGAAAGAAAATATAGAATGCAGATTCTAGTCTAAGAAAGCTTGAAAGAAAGATGATAATTAACTAATAGCAATGAAGAGATTAATCTACTATGAAGGATGCAATTAACACTAAATGAGAGAAAACTAATTAATGCAATAAGCTTTGAAAATATGTAAATAGTTGAGACAAAATTTTGCTATAGTCTATGTGCTTTCAAATTGCTCTTTTTTTTTTGAATGAAGGAGAAGGTTCATTAAATAGACAAGCCCGGGGAGAGAATGAAGAGGTTCTTGAAAATGAATGGTTGCTTCTTCATTCCCAATTGAGACAAATTTTCAAAGATTTATTTAATTAAGAGAATGAAATATTGCCACATATGGGTGACCGTTCGAGTAATTTGAATTACTAAATTCAAATAAAGAGGTGTCCATTCAAATAACTAAATAAGATTAATTCATTTTTTTATGTGTATTAGCTAAAGGGGGTGGATTTTAATTTAATTTAAAGCACTTAGGACTTTAGAATTAAATTAATTTATCATAGGGATTATTTAGCTAATAAAGTCAAATACTTAGGAATTAATTATGTTGTGAGATTAATGCAAATTAGGGTTTTTGCAATTGACATCAAGTCAAAATAGAGCCAGGTAGGAGAGATAAAATTGCCTAGTAAATAGGACTTTGAAGATGTGAAATTGAAGAAAATGCACCAAAATTGATTGAAATTATTAGGTGCCAATTTTGGGGTATTACATAAATCACCACAGTGGGGCCTAAAAGGTCCTAGATCCTCTAATCATGAGTGCTAACCTTTTAGGACACTACATTTAGCCTCCACTTTAGCGTGATTATGAGACAAACTCATGCTCATGGTAAATTAGATCAAATGCATAGGATGATCTCATCATGGTCAAAGAGAAAAAGAAACATCAAGCACAGAAGTGAGTTAAGTCCTCATCAAATCCAAAATCACTTGATGTTAGGATTAACAAGGCAGAAATAAAAATTATGTGCAAATATAACTAATATCATAAAATAATAAACCACACAGAATAGAACACAAGACACACAGATTTAACATGGTTCACCCAATCCCTGGGCTGCGTCCACCAACAGCGAGTCCAATATTATTATTATCTAGTGATTACAACCCTGATTACAATCCGTAATCCCTTACAACCCAATTCTGCTGCAAGTACTAAAATCATACATCATGAAAAATCCCTAACCCTAAGCCATATTATACAATATTTTCCCGCTTTAGGGTTAGAATGAGTTATAAGTAGTCGGCCCAAAAAACCGAAAAAGTAGTCGGCCTCAAAAAAAAAATTTCCTTGGGGGCTGCACCCCCGAACCCCTGCTCTTGGGGGCTGCCGCCCCCAAACCCCTGCTTGGGGCCCGGCCCGGCCCCGAACCTCGGCGAGGTCGGGAGGAAAAATGTACAGTACTTTCCTGGATAGTACTTTCCTGATTAGTCACCACAAGCTAACAATCTCCCACTTGGTGACTGATCAGTATCCACACTATACTAAAAAACCTCCCACTTGGAGACTGATCCTGTAGCAATACCGCTACCCACATGAGGCTCCCACTGGATTGAACCACCTTGGACTCAGTTGTTCCTTTATTTTGTTCAGTCTAGAAGACCAACTGAAGCTGAACATGAGTTCAACTTCTCCCTTGTTACTACCTTTGTAAACATATCTGTTGGATTATCATCAGTATGAATCTTTTCCAGCCTTAACTGTCCATCATCCAAAACTGATTGAATGAAATGGTACCGCAACTGTATGTGTTTTGTCTTTGAGTGCAAAGCAGAATTCTTTGCAAGATGAATGGCACTTTGGCTATCTGTATGTAGAAAATTATCCTTTTGTGGATGTCCCAATTCTTCCATGAAGAATTGAAGCCATATCATCTCCTTGGCTGCCTCTGTAGGAGCAACATACTCTGCCTCTGTAGTGGATAAAGCAACCACCTTTTGTAGTTGAGAAATCTAACTCACTGCTGTCCCACCAACAGTAAATATATAACCTGTAGTACTCCGCCTGCTATCTATATCTCCTGCCAAATCTGAGTCAACATAGCCTTGTACAGTAGTAGTAGAACCCCCAAAGTGTAAACACTTACTGGATGTGCCTCTCAAATATCTGAGAATCCATTTGACTGCATTCCAATGCTCAATACCAGGGTTACTCATATAACGGCTAATGACTCCCACTGCGTGTGCAATATCTGGCCTAGTACATACCATAGCATACATTAAGCTCCCTACAGCTGAAGCATAAGGTACCTTAGACATTTTAGTCTCTTCTTCTGGTGTCTTGGGACACATATCCTTAGTCAATTTCAAATGACCAGGCAAAGGTGTGCAGACAGCTTTGGCATTTTCCATAGAGAAACGTTGCAACACCTTCTCAATATAATCGGCCTGAGATAGAGACAATTTCCTATTTTTCCTATCTCTACAAATTTTCATACCAAGGATTTGTTTTGCTGCCCCCAAATCCTTCATAGCAAAAGATTTTGCTAACTGTTGTTTCAACCCCTTAATGTGATCCATGTTAGACCCAGCTACAAGCATATAATCAACATATAAACATAAAATAATGTAGCTGTCATCATCCAACCTCTTAAAATAAACACAATGGTCAGAATGACACCGACTATATCCATGCCCATTCATAAAAGTGTCAAATTTAATATACCATTGCCGAGGTGCTTGCTTCAAGCCATATAAACTTTTCTGCAATCTGCACACTAAATTCTCCTTACCCTTGACCTCAAATCCTTGTGGCTGAACCATATATATTTCTTCATCCAAATCACCATGAAGAAAGGTTGTTTTAACATTAAGCTGCTCTAAATGCAAATCTTCAGTAGCCACAATACTTAAAACAGTACGAATAGAAGTCATTTTAAAAACTGGAGAAAATATCTCATCAAAATCAATACCATGTTTCTGTGCAAATCCTTTTACGACTAATCTGGCTTTAAATCTTTTTGTACCTCCATCCTCTTCTTTTATCCTGTAAACCCATTTATTCTGTAAAGCCCTTTTACTTGCAGGTAACTTACATAAATCCCATGTCTGATTTTTCAGCAAAGAGTCCATTTCATCTGTCATTGCAGACTCCCACTGAAGCTTTGTATCCACCTGCACAGCTTCATTATAACATTCAGGTTCACCAGCATCTGTTAACAAAATAGAATACAAAGATGGAGAAAATCTTTCTGGAGGTCTACTTAGCCTTGTTGACCGTCTAACACTCACTGGGGTGTGTGGTATTTGTTGTTGCTGTTGTTGTGGAGCATAAGGAACTACTGGAACATGAACTTGTGGAGTATCATCCAGTACTACATAATCATTTTCTTTCTTCTCATGCTGCAGCAACAGATCTTTGTACAATACTTTCTCATTGAATATGACATCCCTGCTTCTTACAATTTTATGATTTTCAAAATCCCAAAGCCTATAACCAAATTCATCAATGCCATACCCAACAAATACACATTTCTTTGACTTAGCTTCCAGCTTGGTTCTATTTTCAGAATCTATAAGTGCAAAAGCTTCACAACCAAAGGTTTTGAGAAAAGAATAACTCACCTTCTTACCACTCCATGCTTCCTCTGGAATACCACAGTCCAAAGGAGTAGAGGGGCCTCTATTGATTAAATAAACAGCAGTGTTCACTGCCTCTGCCCACATATTTTTGGGCAGCCTAGCATGCAACCTCATACTCCTTGCACGCTCCATTATTGTCCTGTTCATGCGTTCAGCCACTCCATTTTCTTGTGGAGTCCTTGGCACAGTTTTCTGCCTATGAATACCATTAGAGGAACAATATTCTTCAAATTCTATGCTGCAATACTCACCACCATTATCAGATCTGAGACATTTTAACTTTTTACCAGTCTCATTCTCAACCAAGCATTTCCATTTCTTAAAAGTTTGAAATACATCAGATTTATGTCTAAGGAAATAAATCCATACTTTTCTTGTTGCATCATCTATAAATGTAACATAATACAGAGAGCCACCAAGGGAAGATACCTGAGCTGGTCCCCATACATCTGTATGCACAAGCTCTAATCTCTCATTTTTCTTTTCCTTCCCACTCTTCACAAAACTAACTCTCTTTTGTTTTCCATAAACACAACTTTCACAGAAATCCATATTGACACATTTCAGACCAGGTAAAACTTTCTTTGAATGAAGTAATTTCATACCTTTTTACTCATGTGCCCGAGTCTGTTGTGCCACAGTGCTGTGTCAGAATCTACAGCAACAGTTTGATGTTCTTCCTGCTCAACTGCAGCCACTGTTCCTGAACATTCATTATCTTCTGAAACAATTAAAGTAGAAGGAACAGTATGACCTGTACAAAGATATAAGGTGCCTACTTTCACACCTTTTGCTACTACTAAGGAACCTTTTGAAACCTTCCAATTTTTATCATTAAAAGTAACTGTGCAACCTTCATCACCCAGTTGCCCTGTTGAAATTAAATTCCTACTCAGCCTTGGAACATGTCTTACCTCTTGTAGTAGCCAATGATTCCCATTCTGCAACTTAATCTTAATTTTTCCCTTTCCAACAATCTGACAGGGTTCATTATCTCCCAAATAAACTAGCCCAAAATCCCCTTGGACATAATCAACAAAATAACTTCTATGGGGTGTAGCATGAAATGAAGCCCCAGAATCTAAAACCCATGAATCATCAATACTTTCTAAGGACAAGAGCAAAGCATCCTCCTCGGATTTGTTACTTACCACATTTGCCTCCTTGTTTCCATCATTTTTGTCTCCTTGATCTTTCTTCCGAGACCAACAATCTTTCTTCTTATGACCTGGTTTTCCATAGTACCAGCAATCATTTGGCCCTTTAGATTCAGACCTCTTTCCCTTTGATTTTCCTCTTGATTTCCCACGATTTCCAGAGTTGTTTCCTCTATCTCTTGTTCTGCCTCTGCTTTCTGTGTTCAATACACTACCCGATGTGGATGCCCCTGAGCTTTTCCTACGAATTTCCTCACTCAATATAACACCAATAACATCATCATACTTTAGGGTATTAGAACCAGAAACAAAATTACTAACAGCCATTACCAAGCCATTCCAGCTTTCTGGCAAAGAACACAAAATCAAGAGAGCCCTAACCTCTTCATCAAAAGTAATTTTAACTGAGGTTAATTGACTTGTAACTGTATTAAACTCATTCAAATGATCAGTAACTGATCCACCTTCTACCATTTTCATATTAAATAAACGCTTCATAAGAAATACCTTGTTTGAAGCTGAAGGCTTTTCATACAACTTTGCTAGGGTTTCCATCAGATCTTTAGCTGTCTTTGCTTCAGTAATATTGAATGCCACCGATTGTGCCAGGCATAGACGAATACTCCCCAGTGCCTTCCTATCCAAAATATCCCAATCTTTCTGAGACATTGATTTCTCTTTCTTGGCTACTCCCTCTAATGGCCGCCATAGATCCTTCTGATAGAGATAATCCTCCATTTGCATCTTCCATAACTGGAAGTTCTGCCCATTAAACTTATCAACCTTCAGCCTACCCTCGTCTGCCATTTCTCCCACTTAACCGAGAGACTCTCCCACTAACTCGTGAGACCTGCTTCAGAGAATAGATGAAAGAACGAACGAAATAACCTCACTCTGATACCACTTGTTAGGATTAACAAGGCAGAAATAACAATTATGTGCAAATATAACTAATATCATAAAATAATAAACCACACAAAATAGAACACAAGACACACAGATTTAACGTGGTTCACCCAATTCCTGGGCTACGTCCACCAACAGCGAGTCCAATATTATTATTATCCAGTGATTACATCCCTGATTACAATCCGTAATCCCTTACAGCCCAATTCTGCTGCAAGTACTAAAATCATACATCATGAAAAATCCCTAACCCTAAGCCATATTATACAATATTTTCCCGCTTTAGGGTTAGAATGAGTTATAAGTAGTCGGCCCAAAAAAACCGAAAAAGTAGTCGGCCTCAAAAATTTTTTTCCTCGGGGGCTGCGCCCCCGAACCCCTGCTCTTGGGGGCTGCCGCTCCCAAACCCCCGCTCGGGGCCCGGCCCGGCCCCGAACCCTGGCGAGGTCGGGAGGAAAAATGTACAGTACTTTCCTGATTAGTCACCACAAGCTAACACTTGATAAGGGAGACATCACTCAAAAGAGAGAGAGAAAGAGGGGGGTGATTACTATCCCAATAAGAGTCTATCTTATTATGAATCACACAAATAAAAGCACTACAAAAGATGGCATTGGAAGGTCTAACAAGTTGTGTTATGCTAGTTCAATCCATCAACAAGGATTAGTCCTTAAGGAAAGTGTATCCAATAAAGGATCTGACAAAGAAATGATCAGTCCTAAGGGAAAGGTATGATTTCTTAGGGATCAAAGAAAGAAGTCAAACTAAGGATCCAAAAATCGGTAATTCGAGGACCAAATGTGCACGATTAGTCTAAGGACCAAAATGAAAATAGGGACCAATCTAAGGATCCACTGAAAATATAGCATTGAATCAACAAATGTGTGCAAAATGTGAAACATAGAGAGGAATGTGCAAGAAATGGCTTTAACGGAACATGCAAGCATCCACAAGAAATGTTTCCATTATGAAATACCCCCAAAAAAGAACAAATCAAGGGAAATGAGTACATGAAAAAAGAGAACACAAAAAGGACCTACTAACTCTGGGGTCAGTATGATCATATGATAATACATGAAATACTGTATCAAAATGAAATGATATCATCCCCAAAAGGTAGTAGAACTACAAGCACAATGGAATAAAATCACGTAAGAGTTACGAAGAAGAGTCTTTTTGGGTTGAAATCATAGAGATAAAAAAGAATAGGTAGCTGCCATTTTGCATGATCTCAAATAGACAACACAAAGGCATATTTATGAACAATGGAACATGCACAACATAATATGTAACAATATAGAGAATAAGTGAGATACAAATAGAAGAAGGTTTACAACATTGTGATTCCTTTATCACCTTGCGCCAACAGAGCAACAAGGGTCATTTAAAGAAATCTAAACAAAATAGATAACAAGAAGCACATCACAGGAGAAGCATAATACAAGAGGAAAACACACATAATCCACCATGCAAGAGGACCTAGTCAAACATATCATTTGCCCCTCCATCTTAGTCTATAGTGTTTAGGGAAGGTGGGAAACTCACAAGAGGAGAAAAATCAAGAATGATAGATGGAACAATAGCTAGTTCCAAACAAGGACCATGTTGTGAAGATAGGTCACTGTGTTTGTCACTAGGAGTGATAGATAACTATTGTGAAAACATAATTGTAAATCATGATCAATATCAATAGTCTCATAGTCATCATAATCACTAGCATGAATATTATTATTATCATTAAGAACGTCATCATCAAGAGTATCTTCTTCATCTAAGTTAATTGTAATAGAATCTAAGATTCAAATAGAAAATTATCATGTTTGTTCATTTTGATCTTGTTTAAATTCACTTCCTCCACTGGCTCAAGCATGGGTTGGTCAAAGGGAAGAAAAACATGAGGAGGTGTATGAGGTGAAGTAATGTTTTGGGAAGCATGTTGACGGTCTCTAGAATGATGCTTACAATTATGGTCACAAGCATGGAAATTGCGTTTGGTTTTGCTAAAAATTTGGTTGGGGATAAGATCAATCAAGATTGGGTCATTTTCTTCTTTAGGAGGAAGAATGGAAGGAACCACGCTAGGTTGAGAGATGACTAGAGGAGAATGGTCATAAGCTATAGGAGGTGGAACAGAAGCATATATAGGAGGTGTAGATGGTGTAGGAAGAAGTTCATGTCTAGGGAAAAGAGATGGAACATCATTAGGTTTTCTAAGTTAACAAATCTTTTGGACCTTGTAGGCTTGGTATGATCGAAAGAGATGGTCAAGATGGGCTTGAGTTGGTTAAGGCATGGAAGGCCAAAATAAATCAAGGTCAACTAAGTCTTGAGACAGTGAAGGCTAATAAAGACTATGGTTAATAGTCATGATTTCTGCCTTATGAGGAAATTTAAGACATTTATGAATAAGAGAAGCCATGAATTTCATGGAGGTAATCCAAGGAAGACCAAGTTTGACTTGGAATTGATTAGAGGTTGGGATAATAGTGCAAGTAACATCTATAGTTTTACCACCAACTTCAATAGGAAATAAATTGGAACCATGGGAAGTGAACAACCCCATAATAGGTAATAATAATCATGCCAAAGCCTTTCCTAGGAATAATGTATTCAGACTAGGTATTATTTCCCTATCACGGAGTGCATTTGAATTGTCAACCAAGGGACATATAATTGAAATAAGACAACACAATTTTTGCACTAAGCCTCTCATAAAGTCATCTTACTTAAGCTGCAGGAAAGGAAAATGCATAGAAAGAACTAGGCTATTGTTGCGGGAAAGTAAAACACACAACTGAATAAATAAAACTGATGTAAACAACTGTAAATTTAACTCCAACCTATCCTATCATTCCAATGCATGTACTATGGTTATTTCTGCATATGTTGAAGGAACAAACACAGATATAATGATCCAGGAGTAACTAGTGAACACTACTTCAAATACTGAAAACAATTAAACTACTTCCTCTACTCTAATCTATTCCACCTCCTAAGTGGGCCCCCTTGGTTGGTTGAGATTAACTACGAATACAAAAGATAATTCAAATTACTCCTTCATTTCATATATTCAAAAAATGGATTACATCAAAATGGAACATAAGATCAAAGAGTAACTCGCTTATCAACACAACAGTGATACAATCATTTGTCTAACTAGATTTCCATCAATCATATCCCTACATATAGAGGATTGGCATTTGAACATTCAAATAAATTTTGACTGATTCATCCATGAAGAAAGGAGAACATGTCAATCAACAATAGAAGATCATAAAGACCAAACAACCATATCAACAAAATATTGATTATAGAGGAGATTTAGCATGGTCGTGCCCCTATATTCCCTGAGACATTTGTTCCTTCAATTATGCAGGCATGTCTCACAGTTGTCTTAATGATTCTTCTTATCGTGGCTGAAACATCATCACTTCATCAATGCAACTGATTTTTTCTCCAGTCACTCCTTCAATCCTAGCAAATTAGTAGTGTATGCATGCATATTCAAGTACTGAACTTAATCAACTTCATCCAAATATTAAGACACACATTAAAATAATTATATGAAATACTACAGTATATATATCATATTAGCAAGCTGTGTCTACTATTTCCTACCCATAAGCTCAAGGATTTGTCTGTACTTATAGCATATATACAAACTTAAGCACTTAAAAAGTCACACAAATGTTTTGGTAATGTCTAGGAACAGAGCATAAAATAACATAAAACAAAGACAAACTTTAGTCTCATCATTTTCCCCCCAACAAGTATAATTCTTGTCCTCAAGTATTACACTTCTTGGAAACTGTTCTGAATTCTCTAACCTCTTTTTTGCCTCTCCACTTAATCTTGAAAGTATAGTAGAACCCTCTAGTTCACTCCCAATAGTCCACTCGATAGTCTTCCTGCAGCTGGTCCAACTTTGTAGTGTTGACGTCATATAATGGCCACATGAGCATCAATGGTTGAAAGGTGAGAGGACACCAAATATCTCCTAATTTGTCTCCCCAATTGCATGTAATTCATTTGTTTGTTTACTGTTGCCTCAAAATTAATTGGACTGTGTGGTTCAGACTTCTTGAAAATCTCAAGCAATCTATTCCATGTACTCCTTACTCGGAAGTTAGGGCTCTTTAGAATGTGAAATAAGATAATCCCTGATATTCGCTATAGAATTTATCTCTGATATCAAAGATCTTGTCTCTAGTTTCAGGTTTTCTCTTTCCATAAGTAAGTGTGAACTAGTCTCTTAAGAGAATATCTGGCTTACTGGATTCAACTCTTAAAGGCAAATGCTCTGATTCTTCCTAGTCTCTATAATTGTCCAGTTGTCTGTCATAGTTGGCTTCATTATGCATCCAAGACATTAATGCTTTCAAATGTACATCCCCTATGTAAAGAAAGGTATTCCAAGCATTTTTATTTGGAATAATGAAATTATGAAGATACAACTCACAAAGAAAATTCTACTACCAAATAGGAAGTGTCTGATATAAACCATAAAAATCTTCAGCTTTTCTAAACTCAAAATCTTTATCCTGGATAGTCATCATTAACTGGAATAGAAGGAATTCCTCTTTTAAGCAAATAGCATAAACCCTTGGGGGAGGCCGACAAGTTATGATTTGATCAACCAATTTTAGGACGTGATGCATTTTCTATTTTTGTTTCTCTATTTCTTCCTTTAGGTCCTCAATTTCTTCTTTCTGCTCATCAATTTCCTTTTTCATCTTTTTCCTTTCCTCTCCCCACATAGTGTTCTTGAAGACAAACTAGGTGTATAAGCTAAAGATAATAGATTATAAGGTAGGCAGGCCAGGCTCCTCTGATTGAGTTCTTTATCTTCTCTCTACAATGCGAGCCTGTTCTAGATAATCTGTGTACCAAGTCCTTCTGAAAGGCACTATGGCATTGTAGGTATAGGAATAGATTGGTGACTGAGCTAATTGAAGGTCCTCATGATGGTCATCTTGAATCATTTGAGTATTTTCCTCAGGTCTACTTTTTTGTGAGGGAGGCTCATTAGGAGATGGATCACTTACATTCTGTGGAGGATCTGGGCTAGTTGGTTGAATTGGAGAATCAACTATGACATAATCAATATGAGACTATGTAATAGGCATTTTTGATGGAACATCTTGACTCACTGGGGAAGCTTGAGGAACTTGTCCCCTCATCCTAAAACTTCTTCTCAAAGGGGTTTCTTTTACTTGTACCATTTTCTTTTTGCCAACTTTCTTCGGTCTCTCTACTGTAGGAGTAGTTGTTGCAAGAGCCAATTTCCTTTTTCTACTTTTTGAGACCGTAGGGTTTTGGGGTTCTATTTCAGGAATTGAAGTTCCTTCATCAACCTTTCATTTCTCTTTTCTTTGAGATGAGGTAGGTACATTATTATCTGTGATAGGAGAAGATTCCTTTTCTTTAGGATTATCAGATTCTCTTTCTTGGGGTATTTCAACTGGTTTAGAGGGTATTTCATTCTCAGGAACTGGCTACTCAATAGGTTCATTTTGAGGCTGTAAGGTTTTGACCCTAACAAATTATTTCCATTCCAGAGGAGAGATGTCTCTAAGAGATCTTTCAACTAGAAGTTTAACTAGGGCATGATGTGAAATAGAATTTGTTTTACCCTTTTGAGTTTCCTCAGCACTTATACTTATCATGTTATACAGAAAATTTGGAATATTCACTTGTAGATTATTCCTGATACAAGTAAATAATTTGAAATTATGTGCATGTAAATGGGAAAATATCCCTTCACATGTGAAATACCTTATAATGTGCATAGCCATCTCCTTGTATGGAGTAGGTAGTGACATTCTCTTGCAACCTTGTTTGTTTACTTCCAGCAGAGGATCGGTAGGATGGGTGAATTGAGCTCGCGTCGACCTAGCATCATGCTCATTGGGGTAATGCTCCCCAACTGATGGCAAGCTTGTCACCTCTGCAATACGTTCCTCTATTGCTAAAATAGTCACTTCCCAGACATCTGCTTCCCCTTCTTCAAATGTGTTCATGAACTCCATAGCCACATCCTCATCATACTCTGTTAATTTCAAGAAGTAGCCAAGCCATCCGTAGACATAAAATTTGTGGACAACTTCTACATTAGTTAATAAAGTAGTACTGAACCACATGTTCATGTTGCATCAGTTGGCCTCCCATTATTCAGAATTCTTTCTTCAAAATTCTTTCTCAGTCTGCCAATTCACAACTTCCTTTTTCTCTGAAACCCCAAATTTCCTAAATCCCTATGAAATTCCCTTCAATTAGGCTCTTAACTGCACTTCAAATTCAACTCCCTTCAATCTCTGTGTCACATTATTTTTTAAAAATGGGCAATATGAATGATAATGAAACTTTACAACAGGGAATTATGTTTTTAAGTGCAATTAACTGTCACACAAGTTTGATTATGTCATCTAGGATTACGTCAATTAGGGATCAAGAATAATAGGGGAATTTAGGTACAATATTTTGTGCAAACATTGAAAGGACTTAATGACACAACACTTAAGTACAAATTTGACTGACATGCAATCTAATTTGGAATGATAGGTAGAGAAAATAGCAAATTAGAAATTAATACACTTTTCTCCCCTGTACAAAACAATGACAAGTGTCCACACTTGTCGTCCTTCGTAAGAGGTAGAAAATTGGCGTAATGCCATAATATATAAATATATGCAGTATTATATATAATTGTCAAAATGTGTGTGCTAAAAGTGGAAATAAATTGAAAAGTTGTACCTGTCATGTTGTTTTTCATATTCACTTGAAGGACGAGAATAGTATTTGTCTTGAAAGGTACGGTCACTAAATGTATTTATGTGTTTATGTAGAATTTATTGAAAGCATGGAAAATTGAAGAGAGTAGGTGACATGGAGTTTGTGTGGGTGGAAGATAAAGAAATGAGGTGTTTTGGAAAGAGAAATTAAGAAAGTGAATGGGGAATGAGACTTAAATTGAAATGAAGTTTTTATTATGAATGTACTTGAAATTATCTTAGGGTGTAGCTGTAGAAAGAAGGTTGACACCTTCTACTACAGGAAGAAGGTTGATACCTTCTACTGCAAGAGTTATTACCTTTGTTGGTGCTGGATCGACTTCATGAAATTGTTGCATGAACTCTTCCTTGGTTTGTGGTTGATGGTATAGACGGAGTCTATGGCCATTGACCAACAAAATGAAACTGTACTAGATCAATTGTTGTCAATTGAACTGTGCCATTTTCAAAGACATGTGTTATCTCATATGGTCCTAGCCATCTTGTTTGTAATTTTCCTTGTGTTTCTTGATATCTTGAATCAAACAATAGTGCCCAGTCACCTACTTGGAATTTCCTATTCTTGATGTGGGAGTCATGCCATTTCTTTCTTTGTTTTTGGACTATCTATGTGCGTTCCAATGCAGATTTCCTCATTGCATCCAAAGAGTTGAGATTCAGTAAGCGTTCATGTTGTGTTGTAGGAAGGGCTATGTTTAACTTCAAAGCAGTTCACATTTTTTTGTGTTCAAATTCAATTGGGAGAATGGATGCTTTTCCATAGAGTAGTTCAAATGGAGTCAGTCCAGTTGTTGTTTTCAATGTCATTCTGTATGCCCATACTACTTTTGATAGATGGCTGCTCTAATCTTGACGGTTGAGTTGAACTATTTTTGTAAGGATTGCTTCAATTTCTTTGTTTGTGACTTCTGCTTGACCATTGGCTTGTGGGTGATAGGGGATGGATTTTCTATGTCTGATGTTGTATTCATTCATGAGGTCTATGATAAGATTTGATGTAAATTGTTCTCCCTGATCAATCACTAGCTCCCTTGGTACACCATAGTGAGTAAATATTTCTTCATATAGGAATCTACTACTTTTCTATCATGGGCATGCTTCATTGCCTTCACTTCTACCCATTTTTTTACATAATCTATGCATACCAAAATGTATGATTTTCCATTAGATGGAGGGTCTATAGGACCAATAAAATCCATTCCCCATTTATCAAATGGTGTGCCAACCACTTGTGGGTGTAGAGACATTTTATATAATTTTGTAGGATGGGCAATCCTTTGGCATTTGTCATATTTTTTGGTATAATTGGCTACATCTTTGTGAAGTGTTGGCCAATAGTATCTCATTGTCAATACTTTCATTGATGTCTTCTTTGCTGCAAAGTGTCCTCCACAAGGTTCATTATGGCATGTATGTAAGATATCATAGGTTTCATCTTCTCATACACATCTTCTCATGAATTGGTTTGGGCTAGTGTAAAATAATGTTTTATCAATCCATGAGTATTGAAAGCTCTTCTCAACTAGCAATTTTTTGTCCTTTGGAGAAAAGTGTGCAGACATCTTTTCGACTACAAGGTAGTTTTCTATGTCAGCATACCATGGGCTCTTGATAGAAATGTGCAAATAGATGCTCATCTAGAAATGTGTCATCTATCAATGAGGTATATGTATCATCATGTTGTAATCTGGACAAATAGTCTACTACTAAATTGGTTTTTCCTGGCTTGTCTACTATTGTGAGATCAAATTCCTGTAACAAGAGTAGCCATCTTGCTAACCTGCCTGAAATGGCAGGTTTATTCATAAGATATTTTATTGCAGCATGGTCAGTATGAAAAAATATTGGATATCCTGTTACATAGTGTCAAAACTTGTTTAGAGCATATACTATCTCATAGTTCTTTTTTTGTGACTGTGTAGTTTAACTCTGGACCATGTAGACTTTTACTAATGTAGTAAATAGCATTTTCAAGTTTTTCAGACTTCTGGCCTAGGACAACTCCTATTGCATAGTCAAATGTGTCAGTATGTATATGAAATGGAAAAGTCCAATCAGGGCCTTTTAGTGCTGGTACTCTTGTAAGAAGGTTCTTAAGCTGCAAGAATGACTCTTCACAAGCTAGGGTCCATATGAATTCGGCCTCTTTTGTAAGAAAAGTGTATAGTGGACTAGCTATTTGACTAAATTTTTGAATAAAACATCTATAATACCCAACATATCCAAAAAAGGATCTAACATTTTTTTTCTTAGTAGGTGTAGGCAATGTTAGAATTACCTCTATTTTTGCAGGATCCACTTGTATTCTAGCTTCTGAGATGAAGTTCCCCAATACAACTCCTTCCTGCATTATCATGAAACATTTCTCACTGTTGAGAGACAAATTGTGCTCTTTGCATCTGATCAGAAATTTCTCCAAATTTTCCAAGGCTTCTTCAAATGTGACTTCGAATGTAGTGAAGTCATCCATATAAATCTCTATGCAATCATGTGAGATGTCAGAAAAAATGTTGATCACAACCCTCTAAAATGTTGCAGGTGCATTACATAATCCAAATGGTAAAACATAGTAGGCGTATGTTCCCCAAGGATATGTGAATGTTGTATTTTCTTGGTCCTCAGGTGCAATGCTAATCTAATTGTATCCACTATAGCCATCAAGAAATGAGAAGTACTTTTTATGTGCTAATGTGTCTAGAACTTGATCAATAAATGGTAATGGAAAATGGTATTTCTTTGTTGCATTATTGAGCTCTCTATAATCTACACATATTCTCTATTTACCCCCTTCTTAGGTACTATCACAAGAGGTGATGCCCATTTACTATTTGAGATTGGATATATGAAACCAACATTTAGTAGTTTTTGTAGTTCTATTTTCACAATTTCTTTGAGGACTGGGTTGATCCTTCTCTGTGGCTGATGTAGAGGTAGACTTCCTTCATTGATGTAAATCCTATGGGTGAAAAGTATTATCTAGATAAGGACACTGCGAGAAGGAAGGCCATTAACCCTTGTGACAATATAGAGAGGACCCTCAGGTGCTTTAGTTATCTTAGAAGATTCAAATGTAATGCAAGGCTCATATAAAGGTTTAGGTTTAGGTTTAACTCGATCAACTTGATTTACCACATGATTAGCTTCATTAATTTTTTGTTGTAGTCAATGCAAGGAGAAGAATAAGAAGGTTGGGTTTGTTCAATGGTATTGGTTGAATGGGATGGAAAAGGATTTGTGTAGATTTGAAAATTTTGGTTGGGAGATGCCACACATTTTTTATATTATTATTATCACCTTCAATAGATATAGCATTAGAATCAATAAGATCTTGGATAACAGTTTTCAAACAACAACATTTTTCAGTATCATGACGGGGTTGACGATGGTATTGGCATAAGTATTTGGGATCAAAGTATTTGGATTGACGTTTGGACGTGTCAATGGGTTTGATAGAGGAATTGTTAACACATGAACATTAATTAACTTCAACATCACATTATGCAAAAATTTAGAAAGTCAAGTAAAATTACAAGCAGGTTTAAAAATAGATGACAAAGGAGCCACACCTTTGGATGTTGTTGCGACTTTTTCATCAAAAGTGTTGGATGAGTTGTTTCTTTTGATGAAGTTTTTTAATCTCTAAAACTTGTTAAAATGGCTAGATGCGACATCACTCTTATCAAAAGAAACATGATCCATTGGAGTGGTGCTCTCAAATTGACTCACTTGTAGTTGATAATGATGAAGAACTACACCTAATGGAGGAAAAGAAGAGAACTCAAAAAGAAGAATCTTATCTCTTATTCCTTTTCATAAATTATCAATAAAAATGTGTTGCACATCAATTTCAAGCATATGATAAGAAATATGAGCATTCAAATGCTTAATCTACCAATGAAATCACTTAATTTTTCTTTAACACCTTGTTTACAATGCATTAAATTAGTTAAAGAAATTTGAGGACCAATTTTGTTTTGGAATTATTGGATGAAAACAAGCAATCTTTTGAAAGGAATCAAGAGAATAAGGAGGAAAAGAACAATACCATTGCAATGCTTTATCTCAAAAGGTTATAGTAAGAAACTTTACAATGAAGTTATGGTCATGAGAGAAATCACTACAAAAGGTTTGAAATGTTTTGACATGAGTCAAAGGATCACTTTTACCATTATAAATCTCAAGGTGAGGAATATCCATATGTTATGGGATAACAACACAGATAATATCCAAAGAAAAAGGACTAGCAATGTCACAAGTAGGAATGTTGAACTTGGATTGAGTCATGGAGACAATTTGTTTTTGTAAAGAAGACATTGTTTGAGCCAAGCTATTAATATTAGAATCGGTAGAAAGGATGGTAGGAGGAGAAACATGATAAATGTTAGGAGAATTGTTGGAAATGTAAGGAATGGTTGAATATAAAAAAGGGACATTGTGTTAAGTGGTCATGGATGAAGGTATTGAAACACATGGCACACTTAAAGGGATAGAAGGAAGAATAGGATTAGGAAGACTCACATGTGTAGGATTGGAATTTTGGATTGAAGTTGTTATGATAGGTGGATTATAAGTGGACACACTAGGAATAGAAGTAGAGATAGCCAATGAGGTCTCAACACTTATAATAGGTGGAATGAGGCCTAAATCTTGATAAAAACCCCTATGAGGTTTGACATTGGTATGAAAGAGATGAAAAATGATACAAAAGATGTTAAAACCATGTTCATCATTATGAATAAGTTTCCTTAAGCCTTCCACAATGAAAAGGACCTCGAGATTAGAATTTTCTTCACCTAAACATTGTTCAAAGTTTTCAAAGTCATGGAAAAGTTTTTGGAATTGCACAAGAGGAAGCCTTAAGGATTCATCTTAGTCATGAGAATATTTTTTCTTCATGATAGGATTGATATGATTAAGATGCATGTTGTTCTGATCAAGATTCCTAGGAATGAAGGAGGGCTTAGGACCATAAGAACCCATAAGTCAATTACTTCTTTTAACAAGAATGCTATAGGTTGGATTTGAAACTCTGCAACCTACTCCTACACATAGAAAAGAAGGGAAAAAGGTTGTGGTAAGGGGTTTTCCTTGGTCAAACTCCTATTTTGGAATCAACCTTGAAATTAAATAGAGATTACATAAAGATAGTAATGTAAATGATATAAATGTAAGTATTTACCTTGCATGAAAAACCTTCATGAATGAATATAGAAATCAATCAAATCCATGAAGATGCTTAAGTGTATGCACTTGAGATGTATTGTATAATCAAGGATGCATTCACAAATACAATGGATCTACACTTTCCAATCTGATGTCTTGAATGAATATATGCTTGATAATCTCAATGGAGAAGGAGAAAGAAGAAGGATGGATGTATGAATATTCTTTCTTGCTTATGAATTCCTATATTTAGCCACCATGGGAGAGACACTTGCATCAATGAGAGAATATTTCCTTTTATTGAATGGATCTTGAAGAAATGGAGACTTGGAGATCCTAGATAGGGTGCTTGCCTTCAAATCTTGAATCCACCACTTCAATTGCACAACTTGAATTGCTTGAGATCTTGACTTTCTTGCACTTGATCAACTGATTGCTTGCATATGAATTGGATTGAATAATAATCATGGAAGTAAAAAGGAGAGGCTTTGATTTCCTTTTATATTGATTTTAGGATTCAATATCAAGTATAGGCCGACCACAATAAAGATCTAGGAGAAAACCCCCTACATCGGGCCTAGAGAAAAATCAATAACAATGCCCTAGGAAATGGCCGACCTAGAAGGCATAGTCCTAGGACAAGGCTGACCTAGATGACCAAGTCTAGGACAAGGTTGATGTAGATGGCCTCGTCTAGGATAAGGCCAACCTGGTCGATGTAGTCCAAATAGAGTTTTTCTCAAAGCTTTACTGGGGATAGGGTATTGTGATAGATTGTGGAGGAAGAAAATGAAAGATGCAAGAATCAAGCATAAAGACATTTAGACCTTGAAATCACCAAATTGGGGTCTAAAAGGTCCTAGAGCCTCTGATTATGGGTGCTAACTTTTTAGGACAATACAATAAGTAGTTAAATTAACATCAAAGAAATTTTACAAACTATACATGAAACCAAATAGTTGTGTAGTCCAAACTAGCAACATATTTTTGACTCCATCAAATAAGAAACAATGTAAATGAATACAATGAATTAAAAAGAAAAATCATTCCAAATATTGTTTGAGGTTCTCGACAAATCCATGTATTTAGGTCAGTCAAAATCTTTATCAAAATTTTTTATTGTAATGTCTTACACAATAAAAGTTGGTTAATTTTAAACCTTGAATAACTTAGTTGTGAGGATTGAAGTGTATATAAGCCTTCATTGTCATCAATTGCATATCAAATAATAACGTTCTATTATTTTTATATCTACCAAAATATTTGCATGGCAATTTTTAAGTGGTAAATAAATACTCTTAATGGTTTGAACTTGGCTAGAACAAAAGTTGCATACCAATCTAGATCAACCATATCATAGTTAAAAGTCATTTCAAGAACAAAATACTTGGAGTTGTCCTAATATATCTACTGTCTTCTCACTATGTTATTTTTCCAATAACCTGTGTGCATATTTATATGCAAAGAAAACATGACAACTTATCATCTAACTCTACGTCTTAAGGAACACAAGACTCTTTTGTGAATTATCTCTATTCCTACAACACTTGTTGCTAGTATACATATCTCACACTTATAGTTTGCCTCAAAAGTATCAAGTTGAACCTGAAGGTCATCAAGTGACCTTATAAGCCCAATATTGGCCTGGAGAGAAACTTGAAGAGTGAGAAGAAGATGAGAGATATCTGTAGTGATAAACAAGGACTCTATTTGAAGATGGTGGAAGGTGTGTGAAAAGGTAGTCATGCATCTTAATCTCCAAATGTTCTTAAGATTAGTGTGTCTAAAAGATTGAGTAATAATATTAGGATCAGAGGATTAAACAACAAGTGTAGTTTTCCATGACCAATCTTGGGGAAATAATATAGGGAAAGTGGGGAAGGGAGCTACTTCCAAAACTTTGTTGAACATGAGGGAAAAATTGAAAGGCATGCTTGATAGTCTCTTTCTTAGAGTAGAAGGGATAGGATGGAGGAGTGGTGATAAATGGGAGATAGTCACCAATACGAATTTTAACATGGATAATTCTCCAAGCTAGAAATTGGGCTTAAGCATTAGCTTTAAACTTCTAGATAAGAGAGATTAACTTCAATCCTTTCTATCTTAGTTGGCTTGTATTCTTCAAAGACTATTATTTCTATCTTAGGACTTTTAGCAATCTTTTCTATGGATGAATTGCAAAATCCATTAACCTAAAGAAATGGTTTTGCAACATTTAGAATTATGGTTAAACTTATTCTATAATTAATATAATCGGGATTTTCTTACACAAAATTTCAAATTTTTTTTATGACTCTCTACTTTGATTTTTTAAAAATCTCTTAGCTACCAATCACTAGTCTTTCAGAGAACAAAAATTATTCACAAGCCATCCTTTAGAATTTTTAAAAAAAAATCTAGGTTGTAAATTAATAATTGGTAGACAAAAATTGTGGTTCCCTTCTAAATATTATGAAAATAATCTAAAAGGTTGAATATTTGAAGACTTGTTTAGGCTGCCTAAAGGCAAGAAGCTAAATATTTGAGGATTTTTTAGGCCACCTAAAGGCCTAAATTTTATTTTTCCATTTGAAGGAACAAACATCTAGAGAATAAACTAGCCACTAAAGTGTCTCATTTGTAGAAGATAAAAATTTGCGTGCCTTAGAATTTAAGAAACTTAATCCTTACTATGCCCATATTAGTTTGCTTATTACAAACCATTTTATGACAATTATTTTACTATCATATAAATAACTCCCTTTTTTCAAGCTCTAATAGAGGTGAAGAGATCAATGACATTAATAAATCAAAATGGAGATCATCTTAGGATTCTAAAATTAATGAATAGTGTTACTTGATACTTGTTTGTTATGTTATAATTGCATTTCTTTTTCTTTATATCTTATAGTGCTATTGCCATAAGAACTTAACTATGTAGTTTTCGAATCAAACTCATTGACTCATGTTTATATATTATTGCTTATTCTTTGTAAATTAACTAAATTGGGGATATTTTAAATTTATTAGTTTCATTTCTTGTTTTTTAGTGAAATAACATTTGATTATGATATTTTTTGACCTATATTGTATAGCCTGTAACTTTTGACACAATGCCACATTAGCAAAAATAAATAAAGACTAAGGAGTCAATCAATAAATCAAAGGTTGAATGCACAAGTCAAAAAGATACAAATTGATTCCTAATAATATAGGAATAAAAGAAGTACAATTACGAACAAACTATAAAAAAGATAGGGAATACCTATGTGTCCAAGAAAGTAGAATGTTGACCAGTTGTCGAATGTACTAACATAATCAAAATTATAGATGTTATATCGATTCAATATAAAGGTTTTGACTAATTTTTCTAAATAACAACTAAAAAATATATATCGACCAATTGTTGAATCAAAACAATGTAAGAAAAAGATTAGATTAAATATGAACTTCCATATCAATGACAAAGTAAACAACAAAATTACCAATACCACAAGTACAAGTACATATTGAGATCATAAGCACTATAAAGAAAGTCCTTCCTAAAAGAATCTATGATCATCTATTCACACAAAACATCAAGGGTGAGAATATTATGGGACTGCGTTTCCACCCTCCACAAAGTAGTTGCGCTTCCCTAGAATCTTTCCTGACATGAAAGATACCCAGCCCATATAGAGGAATCTAATCAAGTAAAATTGTCTGAAGTAATGGAATTGTGCAAATTAACATACATACTTTCAATGCTAACAAAAGACATCATAATACTCAAACATCATTATGCAATATGAGATTAACAATATCCCTTTTCTAGCAATAAGAAACATTTTAAGTTCTTGGTTCCAAATCACTCAGAACAACCAGAGATAGTTAAAAAGTACAACCAAACGTTTAATTGTAGAATTGAGAAATATCAAGAAATTCACAAAGTATCATGTATGCCTATGCCCTTTAAATAATGTATAAGGAAACTATGAAAGGTAAGATTTCCTAAATAGGAACATCCATTACTTAAACCATAAATTCATCAATTTAGATCTTTATTAGTTGTGTTAACAATAGAGTTGGGTTCAAGCATTCTCATGAATAATCAAGACACAATCTTTTATATAGATTGGATAACATTATTTAATTAAAGATAAATGTATATCATAAAGAAATCATGAACAAATAAAGCATCCAACTATGTAATAAATTCCTCATAAACTACCACAATGTTTACCACAAGGGATATAATTTTAGAATTTTCATAAAATGCTAAGACTTTCATGTTATGAGCTTATCCAAATAATGATTACCACTAATCTAATGGAGAAATCTGAGTCATTTCAATATTTAAATGCTAATCCATTCTCAATATTAAATAAAAGACTCAACATCATAATCTACCTTGTTCATCTTGATTATGAATATGAAAAATCTCACAGCTGTTTGAATAAAAGAATTCAAAAGCTAGGTAGAGGAATTGGTAACATGTATTATATCCCAAGACCTAGCATTATTTATAATAGGGCAATAGGGAATCTATGAATGGAAAGATAGACACAATCTTGAAAAAAAACACTCCAAAACACTAGTCTAGCCGTTGATATAGCTAAAAAACTTAGCAACACCACAATGGTGGTGGGGAGAAATATAGTTGCAAAAATGAAAATTTAGCAAGAGACAAGTCATCATAGGAAAATAACATCATTTGGTTTTGCAAGTGTCATTTTGAGGGCAACTGAGGAATCAACCTTTGAGCAAGAAGCAGATTAGGAGGCGACATGAAAGACTCAACAAATTCAAGAGATGGAAGCTTTGTTTAAGGAGTATCCTCACATGCACACCTTAGAAACACTAGAGAAACACATTCAAATAGTGCTAAAATTATTTTAAATTTTATCTTAAGTGAGTACAATTTTATGAGGTAAACACTTGTAAGTATTTTGTTATATAAAAGAAGACACACACACACTCTCTCTCTCTCTCTCTTCCAGAAGCTCTTCTTGTTCAATCTAATGAACTGGAAATCCTCATGAACATCAAGAAAAGCACAACAAAAATAAAGTGCACAAAGACAAAATGCAATGGGGCAAAGATTAAATACAGATTCAACAACATTTCCAACATCCTTCCTGTGGCGATAAAATGGAATCCTTGGAACAGGGTATGAACATCCATCAAAGCATTACGAAGGTGTATTTTTATCACATGTTATAGTTGGTTGCGCTTGGAGAAACAAGCAAGGCATGTGGATGGTTTAACAAATTGCTTGAAAGATATGTTGTCTCAGGGAATACTTTTAACTGACCAAGAAAAAATTCAACAAAATTAAAATGAGGGATGTGTATGAACGAGCTTAACCTAATGTGATAGGAAATATATATATAGAGCTATAATAACCCATCCCTCTACTATAAGATGACACTGTGTGCAAGATTAAGATAGAGAGATGTGGTCATATATGGATACTCACCTTCAGAAATATGCGGCAGATATGTCACCCGCGGTAACCAAAAATGCAATACAACTTTGGCAACAAAGTTTCTTCGAGGCAATGTGCCTTTCGAGTCTTCTATGTTGAAAAACAACATGAACCACGTCATCAAGGTCTGCATCATAGATTCCTCCTTTGGATTTCCTTCTAGAGCCTCACCTTTAGGCATATTGTCATGAACTTTCGACCATCTGGCATGAGAAACATTGCTTGCATGAGACCTTTGGTTCTCCACATTCTAGTTGCAGTCGTAGTCCCTATAATACAACCAAGGCTTTATGCCCAAGAAATTCAACACATACAGCTCTGGACAATTTGCACCAAACAAGATAGTTTTCATCTCATTTTCTTTTGTATCATTGGACAAGAAGTGTTTCAAGTAGTTCATTCGCCTAGGGAGTCTGTGCCACCATGTGAACACCTCATTTAGGTAATCCCAGTCTCCACCATTGTAAGATATGATCTCTTTTATGTGATGGACATCAGGTATCTAAAAGTACAATTGGAGGGCTCTATCACCGTCATTCTCGAGTTGAAGACAAATCTATTGTTACTGGTCATAGAGATTTGTGGGAGATCAAATAAGAAGTCTAAGTTTCCAAGAATGAGAAGATCCGAGTCAATGAAGATGACTTTGTCATCCTTAGTGAGCTGCCATAAAACCGCTCCTCCATAACTTCACTCTTTTCCCACGTCTCCCTTTCACTCGCAAATTTCTCGGCACTATTAAAGGGACGGTGGTTGATAACTAAGTGTCCACTATTGTTTGTTAATGAAGTAACAACTATCTACAAAGAAAAGTTTAAACACTACATGTTATATATTTTAATTATCCTTTACTTTGACTTAGATAATTATTTTGGAATAGTCATTAATTTTTCATTGTGGAATCAAAAATAACAAATTGGGTTATGACATATATAAATAAGGGTCAAGATATAACAAATTACCTTTGACAACCTTAAATGAAACGTATGTGGGTGTTTAGTATACTTCACAAGAGTGGAAAGAAGGAAAGAATAAAAAGAATTAAACAAATTATATTATTATAAAATATTTATAAATGACCTAATATATCAATGAAACACAATAATACAACCAATAAAACTAAAACTAATATAAGAAAACAAAAGAAGCTCTGGAATAAAGTGTACAAGCAAATAGTAAATGAATACAAATTAATATAATAGTTCTGCTAAAATAACGGATGAATTAAGGTAAATAAACATTAAACATTTGACTAAAAATAATATTAATCATTTAATGATATAAGATTCCTTAAATTCCTATTATTACTGACAACAATTTCTAGACTAATTTTTTATTTATTGAACAAAGCAATTAAAAGAATATCAAAATTGAAGCTACAAAAGTAACTAGAGAAAAACTGGCTGAATTTGTAGATTAAATTGTTTATAGGTTATTTTGAATTGCTGTTTTGGAACATAATTTGTGTTCTAATATGAACCTTTGGACTCTTTCTATTCTAATGGCCAATCACTATCTTTTATATATCTTTTGATTTTCTATTTTCCATTATTCCGATGATAGATTACTACCTATTATACATCTTTTAGCTCTCTATTATTCTGATAATAAATCATAAATCACGAAGATAATAATATCTCTCGTGAAATGCAGATATTAATAAAAAAATAATTCATAAAATATGATCTAAAAAATAGATTAAAAAAAATATACACAATCAAAACTAAAATAGATCTCTATCAATTAATAAATTGATTGTAGAAAACTAATGCAGTTGAAGAATTCACAGTTTTTGTGCTGGACGGTTGTCTTCTTGTTTTCGTCGACACTTTCATTGCTGTCATAATCATAATATTTCCAGATTTATTACAATGGAATTCTATGATAATCACATTCCAAGAGGACCCCATTTTCTGTCACATTGCACAGAACAGCATGTGACTTATACATTTCTAAATTTACACAACTTCAATGGCGTGTCATACTTTATAGTCACGTTTTCAGCAATTAACGAAAGTCATGTCAGACTGCAATTTTGTCAAAATGAACGTTTTAAATACCAATAGATTTGTAGTAGAATAAGTTTGCAAATATTGCTAAAAAAAAATGCAATAAAGAAAAGATCATGGAAGTAAATATTGTTAAAATTGTAATGTTTATCACTTTTTTCTTTGTAAATTTATTGAATAGAAATGTCGATGCAAAATTATCACTTTTTTCTTTCTAAGAAATTAAATTACTATTGAAAATTTTGTCTATTTTGTAGATTTTTACAAATGAAATAAATTAAATAAAAATCTTGAAGTCAAAGTCCTTAGAAGTAGAGTACCAAAGAGATGTGCACCCAATATTGAATATAAATATCTTGAAATTAAGAAAAAAAATCAAGACATAAAAGAAAAAGATCATATACAATGTGGCCCCAACTACTCACAATCTATTGAAAATACCATTTAACAATATCTGCATTTAGTTAAGCCAACTCCTCAACCACTCATAATCCATTCAAAATACCATTTAACAACATTTGTCTAACCACCTGGCCAACTACTCTTAATTTATTGAAAATGTCATTTAACAAGATTTGCTTTTAGTCTAATCATCTCCTCAACTACTCAGAATCTATTGAAAATACCATTTCATAACATTAGCCTTTAGTCTAACCAACTCCTTTCTATTTATCTACTTGTAAGTACAATCAAATAAATAGCAAGAATTTTGGTGATATCTTTTAGAAGTTCTAGAAGACAATGTTTTAGATAGGTTTTTTATGTTAGATTTTTTTAATATTTTCAATGGTCTTTTGTGCCTTAATTTTATCATTTACAAAGAAACAACATTATTCCTTAGATTATTACAAGCGAAAATAAATAAAATAAAATCCTTGAAGTCAATTTCCTTCGAGGTAGAGTACCAAAGAGACATGCATCTAATTTTGAATAGAAATATCTTGAGATTAAGAAAAAAATCAAAACATAAAAGAAGATCATATACAATGTGGCCTTAACTACTCAATCTATTGAAAATACAATTTAAAAAAAATTGCACTTAGTTTAACTACCACCTCAACCATTCATAATCTATTCAAAATATCATTCAACAACAATTATCTAACCACCTTGTCAGCTACTCTTAATTTATTGAAAATGTCATTTAACAACATTTACCTTTAGTTTAATCACCTCCTTAAAGTTCTACTCATAATCTATTGAAAATGTCATATAATCTAATATTTATCTATAGTCTAACCAACTCCTCTTTTGTTTTGTCATCGCTTTCTCTTATAATTGTGGGAGGATGGAGGCCATACACTGAAAGATTTGATACTGGGAGGGTAACTCTATAAAATTTGAATTTATAAAATTATATTAGATTTCCACCATGTCAATGTTGTATGCAAGTTTTTGGATTTGATATTGTGTGCAATAATTTTAATCATCAATGTTTCAGATCACACTCTGTGATCCATAATCTTGCTTCTCCTTGAAGGGTAAGTGAACAAAGATGGGGGATCAAAAATTTTCCACTCAACTTTTTTGGTCCCCAAAAACCATATGGCGTGCACCGTATGCTATATGGCGCATGCCTTATGGTTTGGAAATGTAATATATGGTGTGCACCATATATGGTGTTCACCATATAGGATGAAAAAAGGATGCCTTTGCGCTATCATGATGTACACCCTATATGTTGTGCTCACTATAGAGTGTGTGTCATATGTTATGCATGCAAGAAATACATCCTTTCTCTATCACTCACTCCCTCTCTCTCAAAATCTAAAATTTGACCAAAAAACCTTAAATCTTATAAATTTTTTCCCTAAACCCTCACCCACATCTCTCTCTCTCTCTCTCTCTCCATATCAACGCTCAAATCCTTAATCCCTAAAACCTAATCCCTAAACCCTAAACTAGTCCCTAAACCCTAAACTAGTCCTTAAACCCTAAATACTAAGCCCTAAACTCTCTCCCCCTTCTCTCTTTCTCTAAAATGGATAAATGTAAGTATTCACCTTCCATGAAAATTTTTCATGAATGGATATAGAAATCAGTCAAATCCACAGAGATGCTTGAGTGTATGCTTGACATGTATTGTAGAATAAAGGATGCCTTAAAAAATGCAATGAATCTACACTTTCCAATCTGAGACCTTGAATGAATGTATGCTTGATAACCTCAATGGAGAATGGGAAAGAAGGATGGATGTTTGAATCTTCTTGGTTTCTTGTGAATTCCTCTATTTAGGTACCATGAGAGAGAAACTTGCATCAATGAGAGAAGATTGCCTTTTCTTGAATGGATCTTGAAGAAATGGAGACTTGGAGAGCCTAGATTGGGTGCTTTCCTTCAAATCTTGAATCCACCACTTCAATTGCACAATTTTAATTTCTTGAGATCTTGACTTTCTTACAATTGATCAATTGATTGCTAGCATATGAATTGGATTGCATAATAATTATGGATGTCATAAATGAGAGGCTTTGATGTCCTTTTATAATGATCTCAATACTCAATATTGTATACGTTGACCATAATATAGATCTAGGAGAAAAACCCCAGCATCAGGCCCAGAGCAAAATCAAGAACAATGCCCTAGGAAAAGGCCGACCTGGATGGCCTAGTCCTAGAACAAGGTCGGCCTAGATGGCCTAGTCTAGGACAAGGCCGACGTGGTCGACCTAGTCGAGACAATATTTTTCTCTAACCTTTCTCGGGGATAGGGAGTGTGATAGATTGCAGAGGAAGAAAATGAAAGATGTGGGAATCAAGCATAAAGACATTTAGACCTTGAAATCACCAAAGTGGGGCATAAAAGGTCCCAGAGCCTCCAATTATGGGTGCTAAATTTTTAGGACAATACAATAAGGAATTTATTTAACATCAAAGAAATTTAACAAACTATACATGAAACCAGATAGTTGTGTAGTCAAAACTAGCAACATATTTTTAACTCCATCAAATAAGAAATAGTGTAAATAAATACAATGAATTCTAAACCAAACTAATTCCAAAGATTGTTTGAGGTGTTGGACAAATCCATGTTATTAGATTAGTCCAAATATTTGTCACAAATTTATATTGTATTGTCTTACACAATAAAACCTAGCTGATTTTAAACCTTGAATAACTTGGTTGTGAGGATTGGAGTGTATATAAGCCTTCATTGTCATCAATTGAATATCAAATAATAGCATTGTGTTATTTTTATATCTACCAAAATATATGCATGTCAATTGTCAAGTGGTCAATAAATACTCTTAATGGTTTGAAATTGGCTGGCACAAAACTTGCATCATGGGGCAATCTAGATCAATCATATCATAGTTTTAAAAGTCATTTCAAGAATAAAATACTTGGAATTTTTCTAAGATATCTACTCTTTTATCACTATGTTATTTTTCCAACAACATGTGTGTATTTTTATCCCCAAGGAAAATATGTCAACTTATCATTTAACTATATGCCTTGAGGAACAAGGGAAACTTTTGTGAATGATCTATATGTTCCTACAACAACTATTGATAGTCTACATATATTTCACTTTATACTTTGCCTCAAAAGCATCAAGTTGAACCTGAAGGTCATCAAGTGACCTTATAAGCCCAATATTGGCCTAGAAAGTAGCTTGAAGAGTAAGAAGAAGAGGAGAGATATCCATAGTGATAATCAAGGGCTACATTTGAAGAGAGTGGAAGGTGTGTGAAAAGGTATCCATGCATCTAAGTATCCAATTGTGCTTAAGGATAATGTGTCTAAAAGATTGAGTAATAATATTAGGAGCAGAGAATTAAAAAACAAGTGTAGTTTTCCACGACCAAGCTTGGGGAAATAATGTAGGGAAAGTGGAGAAGAGAGTTACTTCCAAAACTTTGTTGAACATGAGGGAAAAATTGAAAGGCATGCTTGATAGTCTCTTTTTTAGAGCATAAGGGATAGGTTGGAGGAGTGGTGATAAATGCGAGCCAGTCACCAATAGGAATTAATTTTCCATGCTAGAAATTGGGCTTGAGCATTATCTTTAGACTTCCAGATAATAGAGCTTAACTAAATAATTCTTTCCATCTTTGTTGGCTTGTATTCTTTAAAGACTATTATTTCTATCTTAGAAGTTTTACCAATGTTTTCTATGTGTGAATTGAAAAATCCTTGAACCTAAAGAAATGGTTTTGCAACATTCAAGTTTAGGGTTAAACTTATTCTATAATGAATATAACTAGGATTTTCTTGCACAAAATTTCAAAAGTATTTTAGGGCTCTTTACTTTGATTTTTTTTAATAATAGCTTAGCTACCAATCACTATTCTTTCAGAGAAAAAAATTTATTGCCAAGCCATCCTTTAGAATTTTTAAAAAAAATCTAGGTTGTAAATTTTAATAATTGGTAGACAAAAATTGTGGTTCCCTTCTAAATATTATGAAAATAGTCTGAAAGGTTGAATATTTGAAGATTTTTTTAGATCGCCTATAAAGGAAAGAAGGTAAATATTTGAGGATTTTTTAGGCCGCCTAAAGGCCTAACTTGTCTTTTTCCATTTGAAGAAACACACATTTAGAGAATAAAATGACCACTAAAGTGTCTCGTTTATAGAAGATAAAAAATTTCATGCCTTAGAATTTAGGAAACTAAATCCTTACTATGCCCATATTAACTTGCTTGTTACAAAACCTTTTATGACAATTATTTTACTCTCATTTAAAGAACTCCCTTTTTTAAAGCATTAATAGAGGTGAAGTGATCAATAACATTAATAAATCAAAATGGAAATCATATTAGAATTCTAAAATTAATGAATAGTGTTACTTGATACTTGTTTCTTATGTTATAATTGTGTTTCTTTTACTTTATTTCTTATATTAATATTGTCATACAAATTTAAAAATGTAGTTTTCGAATCAAGCTCATTGACTCATGTTTATATCGGATTGCTTATTCTTTGCAAATGAACTAAATTGAGGATATTTCAAATGTATTAGTTTCATTTCTTATTTTTTAGTGAAATAACATTTGATTATGATATTTTTTGACCTTTATAAATAAGGGTTGAGATATAACATATTACCTTTGACAAGCTTAAATGACATGTGTGTGGGTGTTTAGTATACTTCACAAGAAGGAAAAGAAGGAAAGAATAAAAATAAGATTTAGCTTAAAAAAAAGTAAACAAATTATATTATTATTAAATATTTATAAATGGCCTAATATATCAATGAAACACAATAGTACAACTAATAAAACTAATATAAGGAAACAAAAGAAGCTCTCGAATAAAGTCTACAAGCAAATAGTAAATGAACACAAAATAATATAATAATTCTGCTAAAATAAAGGATGAATTGAGGTAGATAAACCTTAAATATTTGACTAAAAATAATATTAATCATTTAATGGTAGAAGATTTCTAAAATCTCTATTTTGTTGCTATTTCTAGATTTTTTTATTTTTTAATATTGAACAAAGCAATTAAAAGAATATTGATATTGAAGCTACAAAAGTAGTTGGAGAGAACCAGCTACAACTAAAAGAATTACAAAATTGAAACTACAAAAGTAACTAGAGAAAAACTAGACTGAATTTTTAGATTAAATTGTTTATAGATTATTTTGAATTGCTGTTTTAGAACATAATTTGTATTCTACTATGAATCTTTTAACTCCTTATATCTTAATGACAAATCACTGTCTTTTATCTATCTTTTGATTTTCTATTTTTTAGTATGCTAATGATAGATTACGACCTATTATATATCAGGAACACAATAATATCTGTGCTAAAATATCAGGAACTAGAATAGATGTCTATCAATTAATAGACTGTAGAAAACTATTGCACTTGACTGTAGAAAACTAATGTCTTCTTGTTTTCGTCGACACTTTCTTTACTGTCCTAATCAGCAGCATCTGTTAATCTGTATTGTTTCCAGAAGTATTACAATTACCTACAAGGGAATTCTATGATAATCAATTTCCTGTCACATTGCACAGAACAGCATGTGACTCATACGTTTGTAAATTTGCACAACTTCAATGGCGTGTCATACTTTATAGTCACGTTGTCAGCAATTAATAAGGTCTTGCGCAGCATTTTCTTCAGGGAAAGTTTTCAGAGATTGTCATGTCAGACTGCAATTTTGTCAAAACGAACGTTTCAAAGATTGTGATGTTAATTTGTAATTATGGAGGTTGCGAGAGAAAGTATAGGCCAGCCAATAGATTCGTAGTAGAAATATTGCAAAAATTGTGATAAAAGAAAAGATCATGGATGTAAATATTGTTAAAATTGTAATGTTTATATATATTTTTTAATACATTTGGTTTTCGCTTTCTTCAACTTTTCATTATAGTAACTATCCGTGTGATCATTGTACATGTGACTATTGTACCTGTTCTAGGTGCAAGTGCTAGTATAATCTAATTAAAAAATAATAATATAAACAATATGGATTGTGAAAATCTAGTATCATTAAGTTGTGTAGAAAAATTACTTACATAAAGAAAATATCGAGTAGTAACAATGATAAAAAATTATTGAAAAATTCTATAAGAGAGAAGACAAGTGTTGATATTTTTAAAGATTGTACATCACTATCTTCTACACTATATAAATTAAAATTAAAATATATAAATATACGACCCCTCCCACATGCTTGACTCTCTTAGTGTCCTTTCCCTACTTAAAATCTGTAATTTCTTACTTCTAAGACACATAAATTAATATTGAGAATTTTGTTGATATCTTTTGGATAAATATTGGCAGACTGTGTCTTAAACAAACTTTGTACTTAAGTTAAGAAGATATTGTTTTAATAATTTCAATTGTTTAATTTTACCATCTATAAAGACACAATATTATTCTTTAAATTTTTACAAATGAAATAAGTCAAATAAAAATCTTGAAGTCAAAGTCCTTAGAAGTAGAGTACCAAAGAGATGGGCACCCAATTTTGAATAGAAATATCTTGAAATTAAGAAAAACAAATCAACATTAAAGAAAAAGATCATATACAATGTGGCCCCAACTATTCACAATTTATTGAAAATGTCATTTAACAATATTTGCATTTAGTCTAGCCAACTCCCCAACTACTCACAATCCATTCAAAATACCATTTAACAACATTTGTCTAACCACATGGTGAGCTACTCTTAATTTATTGAAAATGTCATTTAACAATATTTGCCTTTAGTCTAATCACCTCCTCAACTACTCATAATCTATTGAAAATACCATTTCATAACATTAGCCTTTAGTCCAACCAACTCCTTCTTGCTATTTATTAGTACAAGTAAATAAATAGCATAAAATTGTTTAATATTTTCAATGGTCGTCTATTGCTTAACTTTTGATAGATAGATAAAATTGCTTAATGGTTTTCAATGTTTTAGATAGATTTTGTATGTCATATTTTTAAAATATTTACAATGGTCTTCTATTGCTTAACTTTATCATTTACAAAGAAACAATTTAATTAACATCAAATAAATTTTACAAACTATACATGAAACTAGATAGTTGTGCACTCCAAACTAGCAATATATTTTTGACTCCAAATAAGAAATAGTGTAAATAAATACAATAAATTCTGAGCCAAACTGATTCCAAAGATTGTTTGAGGTATTGGACAATTCCATGTTATTAGATCAGTCAAAATCTCCGTCAAAAAATTGCATTGTATTGTCTTACACAATAAAACCTGGTTGATTTTCAACCTTGAATAACTTGGTTGTGAGGATTGAAGTGTATATAAGCCTTCATTGTCATCAATTGAATATCAAATAATAGCATTGTGTTATTTTTATATCTATTAAAATATCTCCTTGTCAATTCTCAAGTGGTCAATAAATACTCCTAATGCTTTGAAATTGGCTGGCACAAAACTTGCATCCCAATCTAGATCAATCACATCATAGTTAAAAGTCATTTCAAGAATAAAATACTTGGATTTTTCCTAAGATATCTACTCTTTTCTCACTATGTTATTTTTCCAACAACCTGTGTGCATATTTATCCCCAAGGAAAACATGTCGACTTATCATCTAACTCTATGTCTTGAGGAATAAGGGACTCTTTTATGAATGATCTATGTTCCTACAACACCTATTGCTAGTCTACATATCTTGCACATTATACTTTGCCTCAAAAACATCAAGTTGAACCTAAAGGTCATCAAGTGACCTTATAAGCCCAATATTTACCTGGAGAGTAGCTTGAAGAGTAAGAGGAAGAGGAGAGATATCCATAGTGATAATCAAGGGCTCTATTTGAAGAGAGTGGAAGGTGTGTGAAAAGGTATCCATGCATCTAAGTCTTTGATTGTGCTTAAGGATAGTGTGTTTGAAAGATTGAGTAATAATATTAGGAGAAAAGAATTAAACAAGTGTAGTTTTCCATTGCTAAGCTTGGGGAAATAATGTAGGGAAAGCGGAGAAGAGAGTTACTTCCAAAACTTTGTTGAACATGAGGGAAAAATTGAAAGGCATGCTTGATGGTCTCTTTTTTAGAGCAGAAGGTATAGGATGGAGGAGTGGCAATAAATGGGATCCAATCACCAATATGAATTAATTTTCCACATTATAAATTGGGCTTTAGCATTATCTCTAGACTTCCATATAATAGAGCTTAACTTTAATCCTTTCCATCTTAGTTGGCTTGTATTCTTCAAAGACTATTATTTCTATATTAGGACTTTTACTAATATTTTCTATGGGTGAATTGCAAAATCCTTGAACCTAAAGAAATGGTTCCAAAATGTTCATGTTTATGGCTAAACTTATTCTATAATGAATATAACTGGGATTTTCTTGCAAAAAATTTTAAAAGTATTTTAGGGTTCTTTACTTTAATTTTTTTAATAATAGCTTAGCTACCAATTACTAGTCTTTTAGAGAACAAAAATTATTGGCAAGCCATCCTTTACAATTTTTTTAAAAAAAATCTAGGTTTTAAATTAATAATTGGTAGACAAATATTGTGGTTGCCTTCTAAATATTATGAAAATAATCTAAAAGGTTGAATATTTGAAGAATTTTTTACATCACCTAAAGGAAAGAAGCTAAATATTTGAGGATTTTTTAGGCCGCCTAAAGGCCTAACTTTTCTTTTTCCATTTGAAGGAACAAACATTTAGAGAATAAAATGGCCACTAAAGTGTCTCATTTATAGAAGATAAAATATTGCATGCCTTAGAATTTAGGAAACTAAATCCTTACTATGCCCATATCAGTTTGCTTGTTACAAAACCTTTTATGACAATTATTTTACTATCATTTAAAGAACTCCCTTTTTTAAAGCATTAATAGAGGTGAAGTGATCAATGACATTAATAAATCAAAATGGAAATCATATTAGGATTCTAAAATTAATGAATAGTGTTACTTGATACTTGTTTGTTATGTTAGAATTGCTTATTTTTCCTTATATCTTATAGTGATATTGTCATCAGAATTTAACTATGTAGTTTTCGAATCAAATTCATTGACTCGTGTTTATATCTTATTGCTTATTCTTTGCAAATTAACTAAATTGGGCTTATTCTTTGCAAATTAACTAAATTGGGGATATTTCAAATGTATTAGTTTCATTTCTTGTTTTCTAGTGAAATAACATTTGATTATGATATTTTTTGACCTTTATAAATACTTGGGTTGAGATATATAACAAATTAGTTTTGACAAGCTTAAATGACACATGTGTGGGTGTTTAGTATACTTCACAAGAGGGAAAAGAAGGAAAGAATAAAAATAAGATTTAGCTTAAAAAGAAGTAAATAAATTATATTATTATAAAATATTTATAAATGACCTAATATATGGATGAAACACAATAGTACAACTAATAAAACTAATTTAAGGAAACAAAAGAAGCTCTGGAATAAAGTCTACAAGCAAATAGTAAATGAATACAAAATAATATAATAGTTCTATTAAAATAAAGGATGAATTAAGGTAGATAAACCTTAAACTTTTGACTAAAAATAATATTAATCATTTAATGGTATAAGATTTCTAAAATTCCTTACTATTTCTAGACTAAATTTTTTATTTATTGAACAAAGCAATTAAAAGAATATCAAAATTGAAGCTACAAAAGTAGTTGGAGAGAACACAATATGACCTATTATGACTTATTACAACCTATTACGACCTATTATATATCAGGAACACAATAATATCTGTGCTAAAATATCAGGAACTAGAATAGATGTCTATCAATTAATAGACTGTAGAAAACTATTTCACTTGACTGTAGAAAACTAATGTCTTCTTGTTTTCGTCGACACTTTCTTTGCTGTCCTAATCAGTAGCATCTGTTAATCTGTATTGTTTCCAGAAGTATTACAATTACCTACAAGGGAATTCTATGATGATCAATTTTCTGTCACATTGCACAGAACAGCATGTGACTTATACGTTTGTAAGTTTGCACAACTTCAATGGCGTGTCATACTTTATAGTCACGTTGTCAGCAACTAATAAGGTCTTGCGCAGCATTTTCTTCAGTGAAGTTTTCAGAGATTGTCATGTCAGACTGCAATTTTGTCAAAACGAACGTTTCAAAGATTGTGATGTTAGTTTGTAATTATGGAGGTTGCAAGAGAAAGTATAGGCCAGCCAATAGATTCGTAGTAGAAATATTGCAAAAAATTGTGATAAAGAAAAGATCATGGATGTAAATATTGTTAAAATTGTAATGTTTATCTATATTTTTCGCTTTCTTCAACTTCTTATTATATTAATTATCCGTGTGACTATTGCACGTGTAACTATTGCATCTCTTTTAGGTGCAAGTGCTAGTATAATCTAATTTAAAAATAATAATATAAACAATATAGATTGTGCAAATCTAGTATCATTACGACTTACATAAAGAAAATATCGAATAGTAACAATGATATAAAATTATTGAAAAATTCTATAAGAGAGTAGACAAGTGTTGATATTTTTTAAGATTGTACATCACTATCTTCTACACTATATAAATATAAATTTAAATATATAAATATACAACCCCTCCCACATGCTTAAACAAACTTTGTAGTTAAGTTAAGAGGATATTGTTTTAATAATTTCAATAATCTTCAATTGTTTAATTTTACCATCTATAAAGACACAACATTATTCTTTAAATTTTTACAAATGAAATAAGTCAAAGTCAAAGTCCTTAGAGGTAGAGTACCAAAGAGATGGGCACCCAATTTTGAATAGAAATATCTTGAAATTAAGAAAAACAAATCAACATTAAAGAAAAAGATCATATACAATGTGGCCCCAACTACTCACAATTTATTGAAAATACCATTTAACAATATTTGCATTTAGTCTAGCCAAATCCCCAACTACTCACAATCTATTGAAAATACCATTTAACAATATCTGCATTTAGTTAAGCCAACTCCTCAACCACTCATAATCCATTCAAAATACCATTTAACAACATTTGTCTAACCACATAGTGAGCTACTCTTAATTGATTGAAAATGTCATTTAACAATATTTGCCTTTAGTCTAATCACCTCCTCAACTACTCATAATCTATTGAAAATACCATTTCATAACATTAGCCTTTAGTCCAACCAACTCCTTCTTGCTATTTATTAGTACAAGTAAATAAATAGCATAAAATTGTTTAGTATTTTCAATGGTCGTCTATTGCTTAACTTTTGATAAATAGATAAAATTGCTTAATGATTTTCAATGTTTTAGATAGATTTTGTATGTCATATTTTTAAAATATTTTCAATGGTCTTCTATTGCTTAACTTTATCATTTACAAAGAAACAATATTATTTAGGTTAGATTATTACAAATAAAAATCAATTAAATAAAAACCTTGAAGTCAAATTCCTTAGCAGACATCCAATTATGAATATGAATATCTTGAGATTAAGGGAAAAAAAAATCAAAACATAAAAGAAGAAGATTTGGCCTCAACTACTCACAATCTATTGAAAATACCATTTAAAAAGATTTGCATTTAGTTTAACCACTGTACTCAACCATTCATAATCTATTTAAAATATCACTCAACAACAATTGTCTAACCACCTTGTCAGCTACTCACAATTTATTGAAAATATCATTTAATAACATTTTCCTTTAGTCTAATCACCTCAACTACTCATAATCTATTGAAAATGCCATATAATTTAACATGTGTCTATAGTTTAACCAGCTCCTCTTTTATTTTATCATCGCTTTCTATTATAATTGTGGGAGGATGGAGGCCATACACTGAATGATTGGAAAATGTGAGGGTAACTCTATAAAATTTGAATTTTTATAATTCTATTAGATTTCCACAACCCATGTCAATATTGTATGCAAGTTTTCAGATTTGATTTTGTGCAAGAATTTTAATCATCAACATTTCATATCACACTCTATGATCCATAATCTTACATCTCCTTGAAATATCATTCATCCCCACGATGGATCACAAAGTGTGATGCAAAATGTTGATGATTGTAATTATTTGCACAATCAAATCCATTAACTCTCATACAATATTTGAATTCTTGTTTATTCTCTTTTAAACAATTTAAGCTTTAGCCTTACCAACTCTTTTTTATCATCACTTTCTCTTAATTATGTGAAGATAGAGGTCATACATTGAGTGGTTTGTTAATGCCAAATTTATTCTTTAAATTTTGAATTATTGTTTATTCTCTTCTAAACAATTTAAGCTTATTGAAATAAATAGAAAATTGTAGAGCCAAAATAAAATAGCTAGTCTATTAATTTCTTGGGGCACTTGATGGAATTTGTCTTGGAGTGGAAAAGGGATGGTACAACAAAACCGCTCATGATTGGGAGTTATTAGTATAAAATCACCAAAATATTGTTGTAAATTTTACATTTGATGTGACCATTACACCTCCATAAAATGCAAGTGCTAAATAATAATTTTGTATGATAAACTACCTCAAAACTATGTTAAAATTTACATGTTTATCAAGCCTCTTTGAGGGGATTGACATATATGGTAGAAGAGGCTAGAAGATCAACTGTAGGACTAGGGGCCCAATGTACAAGTTGCTTTCTAATAATTCTATGCAATTTCTTCCAAATAAATCACTCTTCATAAAATTAAAGGGTCACTCAAGTCTCTCTATTTTCTCCATACTATTAGCATTGCATAGGAACAATCTATTATATACATCCATGTGTTATGTTTGAACATAATCTTCATATACACATTAATATTTTACATGTATGTATTATTATATAAAGTATGCTCATACCTATCCTTCGTAGGACGCCTATTAAACTAATATATCCTTTTGTAAACAAATAAATACTTAATTACAAAGCATTTGACTAGTGTCCCATAATTTTTTGTATAAATGGGTGTAGACTATAGGTTCACTATAGGACAATATATTGTATAAACTTGCATAGCACTATTCAAGCTAATATTATGTATATGCAATAGGTTTCCTCTCCATGTGAAAGAATTATCATATTATGTCACAGTAGTGGAAGTGGTATCATTCCACTTTTTTGATTGATCTAGTTGACATTACAATTATTCTAGCCTTCTTTTGGTGGTGTTTCCATCCATTAGCAATGAAAGTGTTGTGGTTGCAATAGTCCATGTTTAGTTTGATAGTATGTTTCTTTCTCTTGGTGTGACTATTGGCCTTTCTAATGCATTTTCTCTTTGTTGTGGTCCTTTTTTCATTATTATCTTGCACATTTTTGTTTATTGTGAAGTGTTCCTAGTTTTCATATTGTGAATGTAGGTGCTTTAATATCCATATACATCTTTAGGTTGTTTGATCTTGTGTACTTGTGTTATTTTATTTTGGTATATTATGTACTTATTAATATAGGATTTTAATTCGACTACGTTATGTGCTTATTAATTCCTTTGATTTAATTATGTTATTTACTTCTTAGTTTAGGATTTTAATGATAAGAATTCATAGTTTACATCTTATCTTCAATATATAACCTTTGACTCCACTATCATTCTCAAAAAAGAAATCATCACTATTTCAATATCCTCTTGAGAATAACATGTTTGCCTCATGATGATCCTAAATTTACAACTTTTGGTGACTGACATGTTGAAGATTGGTAGTTGTAGAAGCTATTTTCTATACTCGTGATAATTATATCCATTGAAATTGTCATTTGGTCACTGGATGAAAGGCATTGATCATTGAAGAGTTTATTCTTGCATTGTTGTTTTGTAATTAAAGAGTCAAGACATTGAAGAGTCAAGATAATGAAAGGTCAAGACAACGAAGGAGTCTTCACTTTGTAACAACAAGATAATGAAGGGTCAAGGAAATTTTATATATTCTTTAGGAGGAATTCATATGGGATTGATTCATATATTGTATATCTTGTGTTTCTGAATATTACTTCAGTTTTGAGTCTTGTGTTTGGGCATATTTTAGTTTATACTTCTACTTATTTATCAATATAGTGATATATTCGTGGTTGGGTTTTTTTCCCTCAAGTTGGAGGGTTTTCCCAGGATAAATTATTGTGTCTTAGTATTTATTATTTATTTGTTTATATTCAATTCTAGTATGAAACATCAACGTGGTATTAGAGCAAGGAATTTGACAGAAGAGCTTGACGAAAACTTGGTTTTTCTAAGGCGTGGATTAGTGACGGAATTCACACTTGTGCCAGATGTGTGAAGTCTCTTGTAGAGTGAATCTTCAAACAAGTTAAAATTTGATATTACAATTGTAGCTAATTGGGGTTCAATATTGTTTATGGTATTTTCTATCATTTTTAAGAAGGTTGTATTTTATATAGGGAGTTGGTTGCCTATGTATTTGTTTCAATTGTAAATATAATAAATTTGTGTTGCCCTTGATTGTTTTAACAAAGAAATAATAATATTTTTCTTATGGTTTAAACTTATCAAATATATATGTCATTCTCTAGTCCATCCGCAGCTGAGAAGTATTAATATTTTTATTTGGCAAAATATTGTGGGCCCAGGTCTAATTCAATTTACTTGTTGGCAGGAATAATACTCTAGTGGGGCAATTATATTCATATTACTCTGAGTTTTTAGTTTATTGTCGAGAAAGAGATATTATTGTGAATATTTTGTCCTTTAGCCATTAACGTCTAGAGCTTATTAGAGTCGATTAATACAATCTTTGTGATAATCTCTAGTGGTTGGTGATTATTGTTAGAGGTGAAGATTGAATAAATATTTTCCCGATAGAGTTTCTAATGTGATTGTTATAGTTTGTGTCAAATATTTATGTAATTTTCTACTGTGACTATAGTCTAGAAGTGATTGATTGTTAAATACTGCCTCTCCATTCGTCCTCGTGAACGTAGCAAGTATGTAGACATATTTTAGTGCAAAATAATTATAGTTGTACATTCCTGCAGTCTTGTATTGCCTTGTTCAATTAATGGCCTCCAAGGAAGATGTATTTGTTGGTGATTATGGAGAAGAGAAGCTTTAGTTTGTTTGGGTTGATTCACCTTCAAGAACCATTACTGTAATATATAAAAATGTGGTAGATGTGACGTGTGTATATAAGATTGGGGAAGATAAGATCCTCTTCAATACCCCAAATTCCTAAAGGAAAGATCCAAATTGATCAACCAAAAGAAAATGGTCAATGCATAAATGAATCAATCGATGAAGAGTATGAAGAAAGGAGAAAACCTTATATTCCATTATGGAAAGGAAGTGTTGAAATCCTAATTGAATTTAAAGACAAATACTAACCCCAAAATATGACAGATCTGGAAAATGCTATTTTTTGGTGTCTGTACTCAGTTTCAGAGAATTTTGCAACCGGATCTGGCCTAGAAACACAGAGATAGAGAAAACCTAGAAACCTTCTACTTTTCTGAGAAAGGTCAACCTTGACCCAAATACAAGGGTACAATCTTACCCCGAGACACAATCTTACCCCTTTAAGTTGACCTTGACCTGTGTTGCTTTGACATAAATTCTATTCATGGATACCAAAAGTTTTCCAAAAAGGGTACTTAGATCTTCACTGTAATTCATTGTTCCGCACATGTTCCTACAAGAAAAATGGTTTTATTTGTTGGGGGGAGGGGTTTTCCTTGGTCAAACCCCAATTTAGGAATTAACCTTGAAATTGAATTGAAATTGCAGTCATAAACAAAGTAAATGAAATAATTCACCTTGCCTATGTTTAAACCCTTGCGGAGGATTCGAATCCTTGAATCCACAAGTATGGACGCTCCAAATGAATGAAAAAGTGTATGTAGGATGTCTCAAATCAATTGCATTAGATCTTCAACACCAATCTTGAATGGATCTTGGAATAAGAAGAAGCTTGAATGGAAATAGATGGAGAAATCTTCAACAAAGGGGCTCCATAGAGATTGAATCCTTCAATGGCTACCAATGGATCTCCTTGATGAATTGGATCTTGAATGCTTGAATGCTTTCTTTCTCCTTCTTTCTTTCTTGATAATTTTTTGGTCATGTAGTTTCTTGGTGAATAATCGATGTGAAAATGAGAGAGAAAGGCTTCCTTTTATACAAGTCTAGGGCACAAACTTCTAGAGAGGCCTACATAAGAGAATTAAATTCCCATTTAAACCTTTACTCTTGGAAGTGGACCTAATTTAAATATCATTTAAGAGTTTACCATTTCAAAGCCTGAAACAATCGACTCAGAAGCGAGAAAATAAACTTTCCGAAACCCGACATATGGAAACTTCTGAAACTTGAAATATGGACCTAGGGTATTTAAGCCTTCATTGTCATCAATTGAATATCAAATAATAGCATTGTGTTATTTTTATATCTACCAAAATATTTGCATGTCAATTCTTAAGTGGTCAATAAATACTCTTAAGGGTTGAAATTGGCTGGCACAAAACTTGCATCCTGGGGCAATCTAGATCAATCATATCATAGTTTTAAAATTCATTTCAAGAACAAAATAATTGGACTTTTTCTAAGATATCTACTCTTTTATCACTATGTTATTTTTCCAACAACCTATGTGCATATTTATCCCCAAGGAAAACATGCCAACTTATCATTTAACTCTATGTCTTGAGGAACAAGGGACTCTTTTGTGAATGATCTATGTTCCTACACCAACTATTGATAGTTTACATATATTTCACTTTATTCATTGCCTCAAAAGCATCAAGTTGAACTTGAAGGTCATCAAGTGACCTTATAAGCCCAATATTGGCCTGGAGAGTAGCTTGAAGAGTAAGAAGAGGGTGAACCCACAATAGTGGGTTACACTTTTTTGCCTGAACGGACACTAAACTCTACATTTTGAAAAAAATAATTTAGATTCAGATGCATATTGTCATTAAACCATTTGAAATTGGAAGATGAAGTAAATTAGAGTCTTTTAGAATTTTATTTCTTGATTCTAAATATATTTTTTATTTTTATTTTTGAATTGATTTGAATGGTTTTTTCTTTCTCCCACAAAAACTGGTATGTGGCTGAAAATGTCATTTTCAAAGAGTTACATTATTTTCATAGAGCATAATTTTTTTTTCTAAAATAGATATCAATGTGATTCTTTCAAATTTATTCTTTTAACATCCATATAGAGGGCATGCAATTGGTTTGACAACATTAACACTATTATTGCACATTTTATTAATGTTTGAATTTGACTAAACCGTAATTTTGACATACCTTGACTACATAGCTTATAACGTGTCATGCATTTGTCCAATTTCATTTTATTTTTTTTTTATAGAAAGAGAACTTCAATACCAAGGGCATAGATATTTTTTATATTTTTTTTCTCTTATTTACTATTTTTCCATAAGCGTCAAACACAGAGGTAGACATACGGTGAAATATGTATGTTTAGTAAAACTGAAAATACAAAGTCATAATAAAATTAATATATATTAACATTATAATCATTAAAAATAATTTTCTCAGTAGTACCTTACTATATAGATAGGTTTGTCAAATAGATTCATTTGATCTGCCAAAAGATAAAGTTGAAGTGATTTTTTGTTAGCATTTTAATAGGTGTGAAGGAGACTCCATTGTAGGTATGAATGAGGAGTATATATGCTATATCAATATTTTTCTTATCTAAGAGGCTTTGAGCTAACCATTTGTAATTAATTCCTTTAAATTGAACCTCTCAAGGCTTAAATCATCACATTTTATTAAAAATGTGTTATTTCAGCAAAAATCAGCATGTCTAAAAAAGTGTAACCCACTATTGTAGGGTCATGCAAGAAGAGGAGAGATATCCATAGTGATAATCAAGGGATCCATTTGAAGAGAGTGGAAGGTGTGTGAAATGGTATCCATGCATCTAAGTCTCCAATTGTGCTTAAGGATAATGTGTTTAAAAGATTGAGTAATAATATTAAGAGTAGAGAATTAAAAAACAAGTGTAGTTTTCCACGACCAAGCTTGGGGAAATAATGTAGGGAAAGTGGAGAAGAGAGGTACTTCCAAAACTTTGTTGAACATGAGGGAAAAATTGAAAGGCATGCTTGATAGTCTCCTTTTTAGAGCATAAGGGATAGGATGGAGAAGTGGTGATAAATGGGAGCCAATCACCAATAGGAATTAATTTTACATGCTAGAAATTGGGCTTGAACATTATCTTTAGACTTCCAGATAATAGAGCTTAACTTTAATCCTTTCCATCTTTGTTGGCTTGTATTCTTTAAAGACTATTATTTCTATCTTAGGAGTTTTCCCAATCTTTTCTGTGGGTGAATTGAAAAATCCTTGAACCTATAGAAATGGTTCTACAACATTTAGGTTTCTGGTTAAACTTAATCTATAATGAATATAATAGGGATTTTCTTGCACAAAATTTCAAAAGTATTTTAGGGCTCTTTACTTTAATTTTTTTTAATAATAGCTTAGCTACCAATCACTAGTCTTTCAAAGATCAAAAATTATTGCCAAGCCATCCTTTATAATTTTTAAAAAAAATCTAGGTTGTAAATTAATAATTGGTAGACAAAAATTGTGGTTCCCTTCTAAATATTATGAAAACAATCTAAAAGGTTGAATATTTGAAGATTTTTTTAGATCGCCTAAAGGAAAGACGGTAAATATTTGAGGATTTTTTAGGCCACCTAAAGGCCTAACTTGTCTTTTTCCATTTGAAGGAACACACATTTAGAGAATAAAATGACCACTAACGTGTCTCGTTTATAGAAGATAAAAAATTTCATGCCTTAGAATTTAGGAAACTAAATCCTTACTATGCCCATATCAGTTTGCTTGTTACAAAACCTTTTATGACAATTATTTTACTATCATTTAAAGAACTCCCTTTTTTAAAGCATTAATAGAGGTGAAATGATCAATAACATTAATAAATCAAAATGAAAATCATATTAGAATTCTAAAATTAATGAATAGTGTTACTTGATAGTTGTTTGTTATGTTATAATTGCTTTTCTTTTACTTTATATCTTATACTAATATTGTTATAAGAATTTAAAAATGTAGTTTTCAAATCAAGTTCATTGACTCATGTTTATATTGGATTGCTTATTCTTTGCAAATTAACTAAATTAGGGATATTTCAAATGTATTAGTTTCATTTCTTATTTTTTAGTGAAATAACATTTGATTATGATATTTTTTGACCTTTATAAATAAAGGTTGAGATATAACAAATTAGCTTTGACAAGCTTAAATGACATGCGTGTGGGTGTTTAATATACTTCACAAGAGGGAAAAGAAAGAAAGAATAAAAATAAGATTTAGCTTAAAAAGAAGTAAATAAATTATATTATAATGAAATATTTATAAATGACCAAATTTATCAATGAAACATAATAGTACAACTAATAAAACTAATATAAGGAAACAAAAGAAGCTCTGGAATAAAGTCTACAAGCAAATAGTAAATGAATACAAAATAATATAATAGTTTGTTAAAATAAAGGATGAATTAAGGTAGATAAACCTTAAACATTTGACTAAAAATAATATTATTAATTTAATGGTATAACATTTCTAAAATCTCTATTATTGCTGACAGCTATTTCTAGATAGTTTGTTTTATATTGAACAAAGCAATTAAAAGAATATCAAAATTGAAGCTACAAAAGTAGTTGGAGAGAACACAATATGACCTATTACGACTCTTTATGACCTATTACGACTCTTTATATCTTAATGACAAATCACTGTCTTTTATCTATCTTTTGATTTTCTATTTTTTAATATTCTAATGATAGATTACGACCTATTATATATCAGGAACACAATAATATCTGTGCTAAAATATCAGGAACTAGAATAGATGTCTATCAATTAATAGACTGTAGAAAACTATTGCACTTGACTGTAGAAAACTAATGTCTTCTTGTTTTCGTCGACACTTTCTTTGCTGTCCTAATCAGCAGCATCTGTTAATCTGTATTGTTTCCAGAACTATTACAATTAACTACAAGTGAATTCTATGATAATCAATTTTCTGTCACATTGCACAGAACAGCATGTGACTCATACGTTTGTAAATTTGCACAACTTCAATGGCGTGTCGTACTTTATAGTCACATTGTCAGCAATTAATAAGGTCTTGCGCAGCATTTTCTTCAGGGAAAGTTTTCAGAGATTGTCATGTCAGACTGCAATTTTGTCAAAACGAACGTTTCAAAGATTGTGATGTTAATTTGTAATTATGGAGGTTGCAAGAGAAAGTATAGGCCAGCCAATAGATTCGTAGTAGAAATATTGCTAAAATTGTGATTAAGAAAAGATCATGGATGTAAATATTGTTCAAATTGTAATGTTTATATATATTTTACATTTGGTTTTCGCTTTCTTTAACTTCTCATTATATTAACTATTCCTGTGACCATTGCAAGTGTGACTATTGCACCTCTTCTAAGTGCAAGTGCTAGCATAATCTAATTTAAAAATAATAATATAAACAATATAAATTGTGCAAATCTAGTATCATTATGACTTACATAAAAAAAATATCGAATAGTAACAATGATATAAAATTATTGAAAAATTCTATAAGAGAATAGACAAGTGTTGATATTTTTAAAGATTGTACATCACTATCTTCTACACTATATAAATTTAAATTTAAATATATAAATATACAACCCCTCCCACATGCTTAAACAAACTTTGTACTTAAGTTAAGAATATATTGTTTTAATAATTTCAATAATCTTCAATTGTTTAATTTTACCATCTATCAAGACACAACATTATTCTTTAAATTTTTACAAATGAAATAAGTCAAAGTCAAAGTCCTTAGAGGTAGAGTACCAAAGAGATGGGCACCCAATTTTGAATAGAAATATCTTGAAATTAAGAAAAACAAATCAACATTAAAGAAAAAGATCATATACAATGTGGCCCTAACTATTCACAATTTATTGAAAATACCATTTAACAATATTTGCATTTAGTGTAGCCAACTCCCCAACTACTCACAATCCATTCAAAATACCATTTAACAATATTTGCATTTCGTCTAGCCAACTCCTCAACCACTCATAATCCATTCAAAATATCATTTAACAACATTTGTCTAACCACATGGTGAGCTACTCTTAATTTATTGAAAATGTCATTTAACAATATTTGCCTTTAGTCTAATCACCTCCTCAACTACTCATAATCTATTGAAAATACCATTTCATAACATTAGCCTTTAGTCCAACCAACTCCTTCTTGCTATTTATTAGTACAAGTAAATAAATAGCATAAAACTATTTAATATTTTCAATGGTCGTCTATTGCTTAACTTTTGATAGATAGATAAAATTGCTTAATGATTTTCAATGTTTTAGATAGATTTTGTATGTCATATTTTTAAAATATTTTCAATGGTCTTCTATTGCTTAACTTTATCATTTACAAAGAAACAATATTATTCCTTAGATTATTACAAATAAAAATCAATTAAATAAAAACCTTGAAGTCAAATTCCTTAGCAGATATCCAATTATGAATATGAATATCTTGAGATTAAGGGAAAAAAATCAAAACATAAAAGAAGAAGATCTGGCCTCAACTACTCACAATCTATTGAAAATACCATTTAAAAATATTTGCATTTAGTTTAACCACTGGACCTCAACCATTCATAATCTATTTAAAATATCATTCAACAACAATTGTCTAACCACCTTGTCAGTTACTCACAATTTATTAAAAATATCATTTAATAACATTTTCCTTTAGTCTAATCACCTCAACTACTCATTGATCAACTACAACTAATTTAGAACCTAATTGAAGATCAGTGATTAGAGATCACCGAGTTGTTGATTAGATATGTAAGATGAATAAATCAGTAATATGTTGTCATTGATGTAAACTAGTTTGACAACACTTATCTTGTAAGTTACAATACCTAAACATTTGTAGAAAGGAGAAAAAGAGATGAAGAACATAAATATCTACATGAGAAAGATGTATATGACAGATGAGGATAAGGAATACATTGTGTAACTTATTGATGAGTCTATGACCTTATGTTATTGACTTGATTATGTTGCATTCATCTATGATGAGGAAAAGAGCTAAAAAACACAAGGCAGCGTGGTCGGTTGATGAAGCATCACAGTATACACTGAGCAGTATAGTGTATACCGAGCATAGTATAAACCAAGCTTGTGTTCATCGACACATTTTTTTGTTAACCGAGCAGGAACAAAAGAACTAAATGATTAGTTTAGCCGATAAGGATTGATGAGCTGTAAAGTGTATGATTATGGAGTTGGAGATAAAGTTTGTTACAAAGATTGACAACTAACAAAATTCAAGGAAGATCTAAGGGAAGGAAACAAAATGTGTTATTGACACATTAGATGAGGAAGGTTTAAGCGGCAAAATAAACGAAGGAGAATAAGAGGTAAAATTTGATGGATGAGAAGAAAATGATTTACATGTCTATTTAAGAGACTAGAGTTTCATTATGAAACTTATGCTGGAAGAAGGAGATTGCAGAATTATCACGTGAACAAGCTTCATGCATGCCTGATCAGACTGGTTAAGGAGAACTGAACTGTAGAGATTACTGAGCGTCAGAAAGCTATTACCGAGAGACAATAAGTCATTGAATATTATTGAAATAGAATAGATATATTGATCAAAGGATTTGAATGAGCCTAACATAGATCTGAACATCTGCAATAGAAGTTGTATTGTAATCAGATCACCTATTGTTACAGTTTAACCATTGTAATCAGACAAATCTCTTAATAGAGTGGACTTGAAAGTCTTGTAATGTCATTCATAGAATGTACATTTGTTATCTTGTCAACCCCATAGTGAATGCTGGTTGGATGATAATGGTTAGTGTTAAATCCTCTAACAAGGTGACACCTTACAATGTATTTTGTAACCTTTAACAGGGTTGGCTCTTCATCGACCTCACTTCAGAAGAGTGAACAATTTTGGGTTGCCGGTCCTAGGTGGTTATTCCCTTAACAAGGTTTCCACGTTAAATCTTTAGGTTATGTGTTGATTGTGGTGATTGTTTGATTGTCATACTCTACATATTACATATCGGATTTGATTGGTTATTATTATAAGTTATTGACTGGTAATCGGTAAATGCACAGACATAATAGTATTTTATGTTACCGAGCTGCAGAAGTTTAAGTAAATTGTTTTTGGTTATACATTTTGAATTGGGACTGTGGATAACTGATTCACTCCCCTCTCAGTTATTCTAACAATTGGTATCAGAGCTCATTGGTTGCTTGGAACAGAGTTTTAAAAGGACTTCAGCACAAAGATCTCAAAATGTATACCAAAGCTAAAAAATGATAACTTTACAATATGGCAATGCCGGATGAAGCTGCACATATCTAGAATTGGAAATTCTACCCTTACTCTAATGGAGAATGGCTACATTGCACTGCCCACTGGACCTTTGACCCTTGATCAGTTAAGAGACAAACATGAACATAATATCACCATGATGGAGATTGTTGCTGCTCTGACTGATGCCAAATTTGAAGATATCAAAGGATGTACTACTGCTAAAGAAATGTGGGATAAACTTGCTCAATTTTATAGTGGTGATGTAAATGTCAAAAGAGCCAGAGCTGAAAGCTTAAGAGGAAAATTCAATGATATGAAGATGAAAGAAGGTGAAAACATAGTGCAGTATACTAATCAGATAAAGGAAGTTGTAAATGCAATAAGAGTATTTGATGGTGTTATTGATGAGGAAATTGTGGTAAGAAAAATTATTAGAACCTTATTACTGGTTTATGCAATCAGAATATCTACAATCCATGAAATGAGATCTGCACATGGTAATACTCTCACTCTTGACAATTTGATTGGTAAACTTACTACATTTGAGCTTAACAATTATGATAATAGTGTTGTACCGACTGTTGAGTCTGCTTTCATGACTTCTCTGAAGATTGGTAAGTCTAGTAGTAAACACAATGATAATGATAGCAATATTGATGATGAGCTTGATGAACTTGAACTTCTTATGGCCAAAAGGTTACCTAAAGGTAAAGGTAGATATAAGGGTAAGTTACCTTTAGCATGCTTTAACTATAAAGAAGTTGGTCACATTGCTGCTAGATGTCCAAACAAGAAGGAAGAAGATAGAACCAAAGACCGATCTGAAGGAAGCTATGGGAGAAGGAACAACAAAAGCTACCGACACTACAATAGAGACAACCGAGACAACAATGATAAAGGTAAGAAGGTATGTTACATTGTTGAAGAAGATGATACTGACACTGATTCAAATGATGATGTAGAAGTTGTATTTGTTACTATGAAAGATGATTCTGAGGAAGAAGAAAGCATGTAGAAACAACAATGATTTCTAAAGTTAATAAAAATGATACATGGATCATAGATAGTGGCTGTACACATCACATGACTAGTGATGATGAAAAATTTGATCATCTTGAGCAATGCAATGGAGAATTTGTTAAAATGGGTAATGACACACCCTGTATGGTAAGAGGTAAAGGATCCCTGATGATAAATGATAGAATAAAATGTGAAAATGTTTATTGGGTAGAAGAACTAAACTATAATTTGGTAACTATGGCACAACTGAACAATTCAGGTCACCGAGTTGCTTTTGAGAGCAAGAAAGTAAAAATATTTGCTGATGGAGGAAGACTAGTTGGAACTGGAGCACAATTGAGAGGTAATCTATTTTATCTTGATAATGATGAGTCTTCTTTCTTAATGATGAAAAATGAAGATGCTTGGTTGTGGCATAAAAGGTTATGTCATGTGAATTTTGATAACATGATTAAGATCAATAAAAAGAAAAGAGTTAGAGGTTTACCTAACTTATCTAAGCCTGATCATGTTATGTGTCATGAATGTTAGAAAGGTAAAATGACCAAATATAGTTTCAAAAGAAAAGATTAGTCAATAAAGAAGATACTTGAGTTGGTTCATACCGACCTATGTGGTCCTATGGGAACTCAGAGTTATTATGGAGACAAATACTTTTTCTTTTTGTTGATGATTATACTAGATTAATGACTGTCATGTTCTTGAAAGATTTAAATTTGAGGCATTCAAGATGTTCAAGCGGTATAAAGAAAAAGTAGAGAAAGAGACTGGTAAAGTATTGAAATGCTTAAGTTCTGATAGAGGAGGTGAATTTATCTCTGATGAATTTACTAACTTTTGTAGTGAGCATGGTATTAAAAGATAGGTCTCTGCACCGAGGACACCTCAACAGAATGGCATTGCTGAAAGGAGGAATAGGTCAATTGTTGACTACACAAGGAAATTGATGATAGAGAAGAATGTAGCTCAAACATACTGGAGAGATGCTGTCAGCACAACTTTTATATTCTGAACCGAGTACAACTAAAGAAGGACACTAACAAAACACCCTATGAGTTATGGTTTGGACACAAACCCACTATAAGTTATTTCAGAATTTTTGGAAGTAAATGTTTTATCTGAAAGATGAAAAAAATGGGAAGTTTGACTCAAAAGGTGATGAAGGGATATTTCTTGGATATTCTAGTAAAAGCAAAGCATACACATGTCTAAATAGAGTTACTAATAAAATGATTGAAAGTACTAGTGTTCGGGTTGATGAGTTTGATGATAAGAATGCAGAGGAAAGAAGAAAGGAACTAGAAGACTACGGTAGATTCACTTACATTGAAAAACCAAAGTATCTATCGAAGCCGCAGACTGTGACAACTGGTCAGTAGGAAAAAAATACCGAGGAACATAAAAGAGGAACTGATGAGCAGGAATGACCTATCGAGAAAGCAAATGAACCTGCACAGGATGAACAATAGAGAAGAGATCAAGTACTCGAAAGATTTTTCAGAAGACATCATCCTTAGACACGAATAATTGGAGACAGACAAGCTGGAATGATGACAAGGAGTAAGACAAGACAAGGTACATGTTTAATTTGTGAATATGAACCGAAGAATGTAAAAGTTGTATTGGAAAATGATGAATGGGTTAATGCAATGAAAGAAGAAATTGAACAGATAGAGAAAAACAAGACATGGACTTTAGTACCCAGACCTAAAGATAAGAATGTTATCGGTACTAAGTGGATATTCAGAAACAAAATGAATGAAAATGGAGAGGTAACAAGGAACAAAGCTAGATTGGTATGCAAGGGATATGCACATAAGGAAGGAATTGATAATGGTGAGACTTTTGCACCTATTGCTAGATTAGAAAGAGTTAGAATGTTACTTGCATATGCTGCACATAAGAAGTTCAAGGTTTATCAAATAGATGTTAAATCAACTTTTCTGAATGGGATACTTGAAGAAGAAGTCTACATAGATCAACCAAAAGGGTTCGTTGATCCAGACAAGAAAGATATGGTATGTAGATTACATAAAACTTTATATGGTTTGAAGCAAGCACCTAGAGCCTGGTATGAAAGGCTGCATAATTATTTGTTAAGTATTGTATTTGTTAGAACTAGTGAGAATAGCAATCTGTATATGAAAGGAGATTCAGATGATACTATCTTGATTGTTGAAATATTTGTTGATGACATAATATTTGGAGGACAAGATCACATCTGTAAATCATTTGCTGATGAAATGAGAAAAGAATTTGAATGTCTATGTTTGGAGAGATTAAGTTCTTTCTAGGCTTACAAGTGATTCATTAGAATGATGGTATATTCATCACACAATCCAAATATATCAAGGAAGTACTGAGAAAATTTGGCATGGAAGATGCTAAACCTGTTAGAACACCGATGGCTACTAGATGTCAATTGACTAAGGAAGATGAAACTACAAAGGTAAATCAGACACAGTACCAATCTATGATTGATAAATTAATGTATGTAGTGCACAATAGACTAGACATAGCACATGCTGTGGGAATTGTTGCAAGATTTTCTACAAATCCTATGGAGTCACACATGGTTTCTACAAAGAGAATCTTAAGATACTTGAAGAAAACAAAGGACTATGGATTATGGTATCCTAAGGAAGGCAAGTTTGAACTTAGAGTCTATACCGACGCTGATTGGGCTGGAAATGTGGATGACCAAAAAAGTACCACCGGAGGAACATTTTTCTTTGGTGAAAGACTTGTTACATGGACAAGTAAGAAGCAGTCTTTCATTTCTCAGTCTATAGCCGAAGCAGAGTATGTTGATGTTGCTACAAACTGTTCAAATATTGCATATATTAAGCAAGTGTTGGAAGGTATGAATGAGGTAATCATTGAGCTAGTGATTATACATTATGACAACACAAGTGCTATTAACATTTCAAAGAATCCAGTGATGCACTCTAAAACAAATCATATATCCATTAAGTATCACTACTTAAGAGAACAAGTACAGGAGAAGCAAGTGAAGCTAGAATTTGTTACATCTAAAGAGCAACTTGCAGACATATTTACAAAGCCTCTATTGAAGGATACATTTGAATACTTGAGGACTAGACTTGGGGTCCGTCCCCTGTTTATCGGTCACTAATGTGATCTGGATGTTGCATCAGCCTAATCTTATCAGAAGATCATTCATGTTGATGCAACATAATTCACACTTTGGATCATGTCTAAGGTTGTGAAAAGTTTGAAGAACTAGAATAGATTGGCATAACAGTATACACAGATACAGAGAATGCACTAGACAACATAGAGTTACATGGCTATTACAGAGCTGTATGTTTATGTGTTTCTTTGGCATTGTTGTCAAAGGGAGAGATAAACAATATGAAACAATATGGAACTAAGGAGAACACTGAAACATATATCTAAGGGAGAGATTTGAAAGTAAGGGAGAGAATTAAAGATCAGTTACTGAGAATAGAAGAAGAAATCTGAGAACTGAAAAGATCGTATCTGCAGAAGATAGTCTGCATTAGTACTGCTTTTAAGTAATGTAGTGATTAAACATATTAAGCTAGGGAGAGCTTGTACAACATTTTTTCACATAGTTGTAGAATACATGTTTGGTATGTGTATGGTACACTTCATATTGCTTGAGTTTCCATCAATGCCAAAGGGAGAGATTGATGAACTACAACTGATTCAGAACCTAATTGAAGATCAATGATTAGAGATCACCGAGTTTCTGATTAGATATGTAAGATGATTAAATTATTAATATGTTGTCATTGATGTCAACTAGTTTGACAACACTTATCTTGTAAGTTACAATACCTAAACATCTATAGAAAGGAGAAAAAGAGATGAAGAGCAGAAATATCTACATGAGAAAGATGTATATGATAGATGAGGATAAGGAATACATTGGGTAACTTATTGATGAGTCTATGACCTTATGTTATTGACTTGATTATGTTGCATTCATCTATGATGAGGAAAAGAGCTGAAAGACACAAGGCAGTGTGGTCGGTTGATGAAGCATCACAGTATACACCGAGCAATATAGTGTATACCAAGCATAGTATAAATCAAGCTTGTGTTCACCGACGCATTTCTTTGTTAACCGAGCAGGAACAAAAGAACTAAATGATTAGTTTAGCCGATAAGGATTGATGAGCTGTAAAGTGTATGATTATGGAGTTGGAGATAAAGTTTGTTACAAAGATTGACAACTAAAAAAATTCAAGGAAGATCTAAGGGAAGGAAACAAAATGTGTTATTGACACATCAGCTGAGATAGGTTTAAGCGGCAAAATGGATGAAGGAGAATAAGCGGCAAAATCTAATGGATAAGAAGAAAATGATTTACATGTCTATTTAAGAGACTAGAGTTTCATTATGAAACTTATGCCAGAAGAAGGAGATTGCAGAATTATCATGTGAACAAGCTTCATGCATGCCTGATCAGACTGGTTAAGGAGAACCGAACTGCAGAGATTACCAAGCATCAGAAAGCTATTACCGAGAGACAGTAAGTCATTGAATATTGTTGAAATAGAATAGCTATATTGATTAGAGGATTTGAATGAGCCTAATATAGATCTGAACATCTACAATAGAAGTTGTATTGTAATCAGATCACCTACTGTTATAGTTTATAGAGGGCTTCCTTAAGTTCATAGAGGGCTTTCTTCAATCTGCATACCATAACAGGTTTGTCTGATAGGGTGAATCCTTCTGGCTGCTCAATGTATACTTCTTTTAGCTCACCATTTAAGAATGTTGACTGAACATCCATCTGATAAATTTTGAAGTTTTTGAATGTTGCAAAAGCTAAAAACAACTTAATAGCTTCTAATCTGCTCACTAGTGCAAAAGTGTCTGAATAATCAATACCTTCTCTTTGCACATATCCCTTACATACTAACCTTGCTTTGTTCCATACTACTATACCATCTTCATTCATCTTGTTTCTAAATATTCACTTTGTTCCAATCACATTCTTATCACTGGGTCTTGGGACCAGTTCCCAAGTATCATTCTTGATAATTTTACCTAGTTCTTCTTTCATAGCATCATGCCAATCTGAATCATTACATGCATCTTCAACACTTAAAGGTTCACTCTAAGATAGTAAACATACCACTTCATTTCTTGCTGAACTCTTTGATTTTGACCTTGTTGTGACTTTGCTGCTCTGATCTCCAATGATGTCATCCTTAGAGTGATATCTAGATGTGTACTTTGGAACTTTAGGTGATATTGACTCATCTTACTTCTGAGTTTCTTCTTCACTTGTTTCAGGGTCATTGAACAATACATAAATACCGTCAAACATTTCTTCAACAACTGTCTCACTAGTGGAAGGTCTAGGTTCTTCTTCAATCATAGGTGAGTAGTCATGATATCTTTCTTGAACCATAAAATTTTCATCAATCTTAACATGAGCACTTTCAATGATCTTTTTTAATCTCAAGTTAAAACATTTATAAGCTTTACTTTTAGTAGAGTAACCAAGAAAAATACCTTCATCACTTCTTGCATCAAACTTGCCTATTGCTTCATCCCTCTTGATGTAGCACTTGCTTCCAAAGATTCTGAAGTATTTGCCTGTGGGAACATTACCAAACCATAGCTCATAAGGTGTCTTGTCTACATGAGGCCTCAATTGTATTCTATTGATTGTATAGACTGCTGTATTGACTGCATCTCTCCAATAAGTGTGTGCAACTTTTTCTACAATCATGATGGTGCGCGCTGTATCAAGGATGATCCTATTCCTTCTCTTTGTAATCCAATTCTGCTGAGGGGTTCTAGGTGCACTCAACTATCTCTTTATGCCATGTTCTTCATAGTATTCATAGAATATGTCAGATGTGAATTCTCCTTCTCTATCCAACCTTAGGCATTTTATCTTTAGTCAAGATTCATTCTCAACCTTAGCTTTGAATATTTTGAACTTCTCAAATGCTTCTGACTTATCTTTCAAGAACGCAACTCACATCATTCTGGTATAATCATCAACAAACAAAATGAAATACCTTTCACCATAGTATGATCTTGTTTGAGTTGGTCCACATAGGTCTGTATGAATCAGATCCAACTTGTTCTCTGCTAAATTATGCTTTCTCCTGAATGAATTCCTCACAGGCTTTCCCACTACAGATTCCCTGTAGATAGTATCATCTAGCTTTGCTATGCTAGGTAGGTTTCTAACTGCCTTAACATTACTGATCTTTCCTATGTTATCAAAATTGATATGACATAGTCTTTTGTGCCATAGCCAAATGTCATCTACTTTAGCAACAAAACAACTTGCTTCTGGATTAAGCTAAAAAATGTTACCTTTAGTCTTTGATCCTGATGCAATCATTTCTACTTCTTTGTTGTTAATGATGCACTTGTTTCCATTGAATTCCAACCTATAACCTTTGTTAAGTAACTACCAAACACTTAGTAGGTTATGTTTCAAACCATCAACATAAAGAACATCATCAGTGCTATTCTTTCCATCCAAGGTGATAGCTCCTCTACCAATGATGGGTTTAGGAGTGTTATCTCCAAATCTAACCATGCCTCCTTTGTATTTGTCCAAATGAATAAATATATCTTTGTCTCTTGTCATGTGATGTGAGCAACCACTATCAATGATCTAATCTATCTTGATGTCAACTTGTGAAATCAGTGCTAACTCTTGTGAATTCTTTTCATCTTCAAGAGCAATGAATCCAATTTCCTCTTTTGTTGATTCTTCATTTGATACTCCATCTCCAGTATAGTAGCATTCCTTTGTATACTTAGGCTTGTAGTTATTCTTGTACTTTTTAACTCTTTTAGGACACTTAGATGCAAAGTGACCAATCTTATTACATGAAAAACATTTAAATGGCAATTGACCTTCATATTTCCCTTTTCCTTTCTTTTCTCTTTTAGCAATCATAGCAATGAAATAATCTAGTGTTTTCTCATCATCATCATCATCATCAAAATTACCAGAAGTGTTTGTAGATTTCTTACCATAGACCGAAGCTTTGAAAGCTGTCTCACTTTTAGGCTCTGTCTTCAAACTTGATATCTCAAATGCAACAATCTTGCTGATTAAGGTTTCTCTTTTGAAGTTTTCTGAAAATTGCATAGTCTCATCAAGGATATTTATCTTGTTCTCATATTATGGTGTCAATGTAGTCATTAGTTTATCCATGATGTCTTCTTCTGAAATTTCTCCACCATTATTTCTGATTCCAGCAACTACTTCATTAGTACTTTGATTATAGGCTCTTATGTTCTCCTCAAGTAGCATCTCCAAAGTATTGTACTTTTTCTTCCATGTTTTTTTGCATGCATTCTTTGCTTGTTTATCTCCTTCAAACATGTCTTCTAGGTTCTTCCATATCTTGTAGCCTATGTCTACTTTCTTTATCTCTGAAAACTGACTATCAGATAGTACGCCGATAAGGGCTTCTTTTTCTATTGCATTATGATGGAACAAATCCTTCTGCTTTCTAGTAGTATCATCCTTTGAAAGATCTGCTAGAGAGGGGATCTAAACTTCTTTGATAGCTACTTCAAAAACTTCAAAAGCAATGCACTGTAAATGTGTCATCATCTTGTTCTTCCAGTCAAGATAATTCTCTCCATCAAACTTAGGACTGTCTTTTCTAAAGAATGACATCTGATCAACCTCAAGCTATTAAAATTTCTCTCTGAGGAACTTGGCTCTGATACCAATTGTTAGGAATAGTCCCAAGAGATAACTAAGAGAGGGGGGGGGATTGAATCAGTTATCTACAAGTTTCAATTCTTTATCCAATTAAGTATTCTTAAACATAAAGCATAAACACAATGAAAGAATACTTGAACACAACACCAATATTTTGGTTATGGGGAAACCCAAATAGGTATAAACCCCGGTGGGAATTGACACCCACTAATATTCTATACTAGTGTTTTATGATCCTTGTTAGAAGATCCTTAACCCTGTTAGGAGTTTCTTTACAATGTATTTAGTACAGTGACCTTGTCAAGGGTCGGACCCTGTTAGGAGTCTTTTACAATTAACCCTGTTAGGGGTGAGGATGCACTATCTTAGAGCACACTACTCAAATGGGTGAAGGCTAAAACCTTCTGAATAATAGATACACACTATATCTGGATCTTGGTGAACTGCACTTTGACCTACTGTCTGGATCAATTCCAATGTATAGCACAAAATCTTTACTTGGTCACATAAACCTTTAGCTGATGGCTCAACACTTCACACACTTTGCTCTGCTCTTCACAATCAACTCTAAACCATGCCTTAGCAATCACAAATGATTGCCTATAAATATCATTCCTCTAAATGATATGATCAAGTCAGCCTATTAGAACTACCTTGAAATCATATTAGAGAAACCATAACATACTCCAATAATATTTCTGTTGGCTCTACTAAGCACGCAACACAATCTAGGACCTGTCCAATATTAATAATTGTAGACGCACGCTACACATTGTCAACTCTACCAAAGTAACTGAATCTTTCTCCTCAAGATGAATTACATCACGCGCTCTTAACCGAACATTACTAATTCTTATCCAAGCACTAATCCAAGGGCACATATCAAAATGATAGGCGCAACTCTTGTACTAATAAAATCTCTATCGACTCTTCTGAATAAACACATGAAACTACTACTAGTGAATAGCGACTACGTAACTTCACTTCTATTGATCATAAAACTCTATGTCCATGAATGTAACATCACTAACATGTCTCCATCACATATCCAAATGCACAAGGCTCCATGATAACTGTACGAACAATCATTCACAGAACATTGCCTGTAACTCTATCAGGAACACTACTGACACAAGCTGCTATATAACTGTTTGTACTAATAGTTAACCTCTGTGTCCATGATACATATACTAAAAGCTTACTACATAAGTCTTCCATGCATGCTACTTACCATATGTTGTCATGAATGACAAACATACAATCAACACTAGCTTGCTGGCAAATCTCCAACAAGGGTAACTCTACAAAATTTGAATTTATAAAATTATATTAGATTTACACCATGTTAATGTTGTATGCAAGTTTTTGGATTTGATATTGTGCAATAATTTTAATCATCAGTGTTTCAGATCACACTCTGTGATCCATAATCTTGCATCTCCTTGAAGGGTAAGTGAACAAAGATGGGGGATCAAAAAGTTTCCACTCAACTTTTTTGGTCCCCAAAAAACATATGGCATGCACCGTATGTTATATGGTGCATGCCTTATGGTTTGGAGATGTAATATATGGTGTGTGCCATATATGGTGTTCACCATATAGTATGCAAAAAGGATGCCTTTTCTCTATCATGACGCACACCCTATATGGACTACTCACTATAGAGCGTGTCATATGTTATGCATGCAAGAAACATATCCTCTCTCTCTCTCTCTCTCTCTCTCTCTCTCTCAACGCTCAAATTCTTAATCCCTAAACCCTAAACTAGTCCTTAAACCCTAAATCCTAAGCCCTAAACTCTCACCCCCATCTCTCTTTCTCTAAAATGGATAAATGTAAGTATTCACCTTCCATGAAAAAAATTCATGAATGGATATAGAAATCAATCAAATCCACGAAGATGCTTGAGTGTATGCTTGACATGTATTGTGGAATAAAGGATGCCTTCACAAATGCATTGGATCTTGTGAGGTCCACTTTCGGCCCACATAGTGATCCTGTGTTGTACATATTAGCTATCTTTTTGATTATGTTTCTTTCAGAGATACTTGGACTTTGTCGACTACTGTTATATTATGTTTGACTCGATGGACTGTTTTTTTGATGATTCTGCATATGGGATCCATGATGTGTAGATTTGGTTTATGTTTTTATATGATGTTTTGTGAACCTGATGGTCTAGATGATATTTAAATTACGTTATGTAATTTCATTTGAAATATGCAATCAAATCATGAATATTATATGCAATTGACGTATGAGTTGAATTATGCAATTTAATGTTTAAATTTCGCTATATCATATATGTTATTGTAATGGTTTTCTTCCTTGAATTACTGATGCTGCATTTAGGTATTGCAGGTGGAAGGACCATGGAAACACATTCGGGGAAAACACATTGAACATAGGGTAACCAGTTATACCAAGGCCCCGTCTATTTAGAGACCTGAGGCCTCGTTGTTAAGTAATTTATTTCGTAACAGTAATTTGAATGTTTGTATGTTATGTGTTGTTATTCTGGATGTACCTTTCGTGAAATGTTATTTTGTTAAGTGTCGCTTGACACCTATGTTCAATGTTATTAAGGTACATCATGTGTTGTGTGAGAGCACTTGCTAGGAGTTATAGGGATATCTTAGCACACCTTTCTGCCATAGGAATCTTTATGCAGTCTCATTCCCCATTTCCGATGTTATTTCTCGACATAGGTTTAGAGGGTTAATAATGGCCTTAGGAGATAGTTTTATGCTTAAATTGTTAACCCATTCCATGTATCCATGGGTTAGGGGTATTTTCACCTCTTTAGAAGCCTAAAAGTGACTTTAGGACCCTTTTAAAAATTCATTTTCTTTCTTGAGCGAAAATTGCAACTTGCATGTTGGAACCTCATTTATGAGGTTAGGTGTAGAAGCCCTATTTAGAGGAAATTTTGGCTTAGGGTGATTCATTCACCCATTCTCTATTTTTAGAGAGCTTTCAGAAAGTTAGAGGAGAAAAGGCTTGAAGCTTGGATTAGGGCTCAACAACATTCTACCATAGCTTGGATTTGAGGTAGGAATTCATGTGCTCTCTCTGTTTGTTTGAGATGTTTGTTATTATGATCATGTTCTTGGCTCCCCATGGTTGGTCATGGTGGAGATTTGTTTTGTTTAGTGTTGTGTTTTAGCTCCCCATGGTTGGTCATGGTGAGAGCAAGCTTGCATATGTGTTTATCATGTAATTGAATTTTTGGGTTGTTTACTCTTAGATTCTCTCACCCTTGGGAGGGAAGAGAAATCAAGAGGGGGTGTGGAAATGGAGGCAACTCCATGTGTAGAGTCTCCTCCATGTGTGGGGAAGGATGAACCTTGGGTGAGTGATTTTCCCCAAGAGACCTTGCATGTAGCCCTTGTGGCAATGGGGGGCATAAGGAGGGAAAATTGGCCATGTGTGCCTTGTATGTATTTGAGAAATATGGGTCCATGTGTGGCCTTGTATATTATGCAATGGTAATCTCCATGGTTTTGTCTACCACACCCTACAAAGGAAATTCATGGGAATTCCTTAGTTTACTTCTTGAGGGAATTTGGGAATTTTGTCCATGTTTGTTAAATCATGTTGTGATTGTGTGTATATGTTTGTAACCTGTTCAATGTGTTCTCCCCAAGCTCGGGGGTGGTCTCATGAGAGACCTTGGATGGGAGGTGAGCTCCCATGGTCTTTTCCTTGTTTTGTTTGCATTTGCAGATTTTGAAGTATGGAAGCATGATGCTAAAGAAGATAAAGACTTTTGCTTTGATGTATTTGAATGAGGAATTCACTCTATGTTTGAAAGAGGAATTCACTCCATATTTGATTCATCCTTGTAAATTTGGAATGATGTATTCAATATCCCTTTGGAGCTCTTGTATAATGTATTTAGAAAGAAAAACATGTTGCTATATTGATCTATCATTGCCAAATTTATATTTTAGAAGATGCTTTCATTATGAGATTCATGTAAAGAAAAGCAAGCTTCATTTGAATATTGCAATGTTACTTTGTAACCTAGGAATGATGTAAATTTCAATGGGATAAAAATAATGAGATGTTATGTAATTCATAATATGTATAAGATGAATCCTTGCATGTTTCTTAAAAGACCTTTATCTCTCTCTCTACCATTGAAATTACTCTCTTAATTATTGCAATGAGTTCTTCAAGATGATAGAATCTATATTGATATGTTATCAACACTTATTTGAGTGAACTAAGAAGATTGTAGATGATTCAATTGACTAGATCAATGCTATAAACCTTGAATTTATGCTTTGAAACCACTCCTTAGATTTATGAAAATGTCTAGTAACAACTATGAAAACTATGAGCATTCTAGTCTTTTAGAAGAGACCTTATTTGATTATCATATAAACTATGACAATCTTTGTTGAAATATTATCAAATTGCCATATCTTAAACTCTTCATTTCAATCTAGGAATCATTAAATCTTCAATGCTATGCTCTAATGAGTTTCAAAAAAAAAATGAACTAGAAGAGTTAAAATGAAGAAATAACTCTACCCAGAAATTTTAAAGAGAGCAAATAGCTCTCTGGATTTTGTATGGGAACGAATTCCCATACAAAATCTCAACCACAGTCATATTTTAATATTAAAACTTGCCACCTTTTTACCAAGCAATAAAATATAAATTAAACATTCAAAATATCTTAAGCTCACCTTATTGAAAGCCTTTCCCCTAGGCGCAGGTGGATGAAGGCTAAGACTTAGTCTTTAATCCCAAACCTTTTCATGGATGGGATGTTGTACTAAGTGCCACCTAAGCAAGCAACTTGTTAGCTTTTAAAAGCTTTGTCTTCCAAAATCCACGCAGCCCTTTGGAGGAGTTAAAACTTGTTAATAGTTTCCTTGTTTGAAGCTTAAAGGGTAGGTGGGTTGTCATGTCTTGGCATTGTTTTAAACCTCCTTTCAATGCACATCATCTCTACCTTGAATTGCGCCCCCTTGCTTTATTTGAATTTCAAACTCCTCATGGCACGTGGGTAGAGGAGGCTAAGAGGCTAGTGGGTAGGCTGGTTTAGTAAGTTAGATTTTTTAGGAAGGAGTTGGTAGTTAATTTGGAGGATAGGGTAGTTGTAGTATGTAGGATATTTTGAAGTTTTAAAGATTGTTTTTTTGATAGGTTGTTTAGTAGTTTAGTTAGTTTAGTTAGAAGTTATTTAGATGTTTAGATAGTTAATAAGATTGTTTAGTGGGTAATAAAGTTATTTGTTATTTTATGTTATTTTGTTATTATTGCTTTTGGACTTAATATTAGTATAAATAGATATTATGTTATGCAAGGAATTTTATAGTTATTGGTAATTCCCATTTTGTTCAATATTGATAATTTTAAGCATGTATTAAATATTAGTTAATAAATTATAATTTATTAATTAATTAATATCTATATTTCTTAATTAATATTTTATAATTATTAATTAATAATATATAATAATTAAATATAATTAATGATAAAGACTTATAGTTTTTATTTTCTAATTTGTTTATAAACTTAATGAATCAGTTCATGTTTATCCTGTATTTCGAATCAAACCGATTAAGCTCCATGATCAGATTGGACTTAATTTAAACATTAGTAAATTGAATGACCGTCATATGGAATAACGTAAACATTAGTCATTCTTGTCCTCTTAGTCGACCACTGAGATCTATGGTTGACAAATGATAACTTTGATCGTCATGAAGATGGACGTACTTAACCTTAATTTATATTCCTATAGCATCCTTTTTAGACAACATTGTCGAGGTTGTTTACCTGATTCATTGTAGCTTCGTCATTGAACTCTTTAACCCGCATCTTGTGTGTAGAAAACTTATCACTTTTTAAAAAAATTGTTGGTTGTGTTTTGACCCAACTTTTGGGCATCACATTTTGGTATCAGAGCGATGTTCAACCCTAGGAACCTTAACCACCACATTTGACATTTGAACTTCTTTGCTTGTGTAGGATGCCAGTAGTTACACGACAGGCCCGTGCACGCGGGCGAGGTCGGGGGAGGGGCCGTAGGCGTGCTCCCTCCGTTCAGGAAGAGGAGATTGAGATTCCGATAGGGAATCAAGATCCCCCTCCCGAACCACCACCTGATCCCAACCGGAAATTATTGACAGCTTTTCAGACCTTGGCCGGTATTATCCTAGACAGACTACCTCCGTTCGGTCACCAGCAGGATCATGGTTTAGAGAATGAGACTAGAGAATGGAGTAGGAGCCCTTCCAGAAGGGAAGAGGGTCAGGCTGAGTCAGTACATGGTCCAGAGCCACCACCTAGGATTGAGGGACGCACACGAGCTAGAGACACAGGAGATGCTATCAGAGAGTTGATGCGCCTTGGCCCACCCACTTTTGAGGGATCCACAGATGGTTTTGAGGCAGAGTCATGGCTCCATAGCTTAGATAGATGTTTTGGGTTGCGTGCCTATGACAGCAATGTCAAGGCCCGCTTTGCTATTCACTTATTGAGGGTTGGAGCCTCTTCATGGTGGGATCATGAGCAGTTTAAGGGACACTTGGACCTTAATACTTTGACTTGGGAGACTTTCTTAGAGCTCTTCAAGGCCAGGTACTTGTCAGAGCAGTTTAGACAGAAGCGTATTGATGAGTTCCACAGCCTTCAGCAGAGGGGACTTTCAGTGGCCCAGTATGAGGGAAAGTTCATTGATTTACTCCCGTATGTGGAGTACATGAGAGATGAGAAAGTGCAGGTTAACCGGTTTATCAGTGGTTTGAACCACAACATTGCAGGCATGGTACGTATATTACCTCCCGGAGATCTTCGGTATACAGTTGACAGGGCTAAGGTAGCCGAAGAGGTTGTTAGAGGATCATCTGATTCTCGGGATCGGTTTCAGTTCAACAATTCCACATCACAGGGTTCTGGTTTTCAGAGGAACAGATGGAAGAAGAATAATAGGTATTCTTCTGGGTCTTTCCAAACCCCTCAGCAGACACAGCAGGAGCAGCCTCAGCAGCAGGGTCGACAGGACCATAGGCAGAAAGGATCTCAGGGACATCAGGGCAATAAGCCCAAGCAGTCGCAGGGTCAGGGACAGAAGAGGGATCACAGGTCAGACACACCATTTACACCTTCTGTCGGGACTCAGCAGTCCTCTAGAGGTGGTTTTACCGGATCTACCAGAGGAGGTGGATCACAGTTCAGTAGGCCACAGGGGACACAGGTATTTGCGCGAGGACCTTGCTACAATTGTGGAGGCATGGGTCACATTGCTAGAGATTGTCCTCAGGGCAGCGGACAGAGAGCAGCCAGATCAGAGCCCACTGTGGGGGACTTAGGTAGGTCCCATAGAGTATTTGCAGCGGTAGATAACCGCCAGGCCGAGTACCAGGCCACTGTGATTGAGTCAGCAGGTATGATTCAAGGATGCAGTATTTCTATTTTATTTGACTCAGGAGCCACCGACTCTTTTATATCTCCATTTGTAGTGGAGCGTTGCGGGCTAGTGGCATCTAGGCAGAAAGATAGCTGGGAAGTTGAGTTGGCTTCCGGTTCTAGAGTATCAGTCACCTCCTTGGTTAGAGATTGCCAGATTCAGATTGGGGAGTTGACCACTTCCACAGACCTTAGGATTACCCCTTTGGGATCATATGATGTAGTACTTGGCATGGATTGGCTATATGCCCACAGAGCCAAGCTAGATTGCCGCCAGAAGAAGATAGAATGTTTGGATGATGACGGCATGGCTACAGTTATTTCAGGGGTTCAGAGACCAGTATCTCTTCGCATGATATCCGCTATGCAACTTAAGCGGTGTATGCGGAAGGGTTGTCAGTTGTTTGCTATCTCTATCAATGATAGAGGGGATGAGGACGAGAGTGAGACTTCTCTTGATGACCATCCCATCCTCCAGGAATTTGCAGATGTTTTTCCATCAGAGTTACCTGGTATGCCTCCTCGCAGAGCAGTTGACTTTCACATAGACCTTGTGCCAGGAGCTGAGCCAGTATCTAGAGCGCCCTATAGGATGACCACGAATGAGCTTAATGAGCTCAAGATTCAGCTTGAGGAGTTGCTAGAGAAGGGACACATTCGCCCTAGTGTTTCTCCTTGGGGTGCGCCAGTGATCTTCGTTAAGAAGAAGGATGGGTCACTTAGGTTGTGCATGGATTACCGACAGTTGAACAAGGTTACCATTAAGAACCGGTATCCACTTCCTAGGATTGATGACTTGTTTGATCAGTTGCAGGGTGCCCGAGTATTCTCCAAGATAGATCTTAAGTCTGGGTACCATCAGTTGAGGATAGTTGACAGTGACATTCATAAGACCGCATTTCGCACTAGGTACGGCCACTATGAATTTACAGTGGTACCTTTCGGTCTTACGAATGCCCCAGCTGTATTCATGAGCCTTATGAACGGTGTGTTCCGCACCTTCTTAGATAAGTTTGTTATAATCTTCCTTGATGACATCCTGATCTATTCTAAGGATGAGAAGGAGCACGAAGAGCACCTGAGACAGGTTTTGCAGTGTTTGAGAGATAATCAGTTGTTTGGCAGCTTGTTGAAGTGTTCCTTCTTCAGAAGAGAGGTTAAGTATTTGGGGCATGTCATATCTGGTGATGGGATCTCAGTAGACCCATCAAAGATTGAGGCCATTATGAATTGGCCAGCACCTACCACAGTGACTGAGGTCAGAAGTTTCATGGGACTTGCCGGTTATTACAGACGTTTCGTTGAAGGATTTTCTAGAGTGGCACATCCTATCACTTTCCTTCAGCGAAAGGGGAAGAAGTTCGAGTGGACAGAGAAGTGTGAGAGGGCTTTTCAGGAGCTCAAGAGAGCGCTCACCAGTGCACCGATTCTTGCAGTGCCAGATCCTTCAGCAGAATTTGTGGTGTGCTCAGATGCTTCTTTAGATGGTTTAGGGGCAGTCCTTATGCAGGGAGGGTGAGCCATTGCTTACGAGTCTAGGAAGCTTAAGACTCATGAGCTCAATTATCCCACGCATGATTTAGAGCTTGCAGCAGTGGTACATGCCTTAGTACGTTGGCATCACTTCCTCTTAGGTCACCGTTTTGAGCTTCATTCAGACCATCAGAGTCTTCAGTATATATTCACTCAGCCGAACCTTAATGCTCGGCAGAGGCGATGGATGGAGTTCTTATGTGAATATGACTTTGATGTTCACTACATCAAGGGGAAGGAGAACGTGGTCGCCTAGACTTTGGGCCCCATTTACCCTAAAATGGTCAGACCCCAGCAGCAGGCCTAGAGAAAAATCAAGAACAATACCCTAGGAAAATATCAACTTGGATGGCCTAGTCCTAGAACAAGGTCGGCCTGGATGACCTAGTCTAGGACAAGGCCAACGTGGTCGACCTAGTCCAGGCAATATTTTTCTCTAACCTTTCTCGGGGATAGGGAGTGTGATAGATTGCGGAGGAAGAAAATGAAAGATGTGGGAATCAAGCATAAAGACATTTAGACCTCACAATCACCAAAGTGGGGCCTAAAAGGTCATAGAGCCTCCAATTATGGGTGCTAAATTTTTAGGACAATACAATAAGGAATTTATTTAACATCAATTTTTTTTAACAAACTATACATGAAACCAGATAGTTGTGTAGTCCAAAATAGCAACATATTTTTAACTCCATCAAATAAGAAATAGTGTAAATGAATACAATAAATTCTGAATGAGACTGATTCCAAAGATTGTTTGAGGTGTTGGACAAATCCATGTTATTAGACCAGTCCAAATATCTGTCACAAATTTGTACTGTATTGTCTTACACAATAAAACCTAGCTGATTTTAAACCTTGAATAACTTGGTTGTGAGGATTGGAGTGTATATAAGCCTTCATTGTCATCAATTGAATATCAAATAATATCATTGTGTTATTTTTATATCTACCAAATTATCTGCATGTCAATTCTCAAGTGGTCAATAAATACTCTTAAGGGTATGAAATTGGCTGACACAAAACTTGCATCCTGGGGCAATCTAGATCAATCATATCATAGTTTTAAAAGTCATTTCAAGAACAAAATACTTGGACTTTTTCTAAGATATCTACTCTTTTATCACTATGTTATTTTTCCAACAACCTGTGTGTATATATTTATCCCCAAGGAAAACATGTCAACTTATCATTTAACTAAATGCCTTGAGGAACAAGGGAATCTTTTGTGAATGATCTATGTTCCTACAATAACTATTAATAGTCTACATGTATTTCACTTTATACTTTGCCTCAAAAGCATCAAGTTGAACCTGAAGGTCATCAAGTGACCTTATAAGCTGAATATTTGCCTGTAAATTTTAATAATTGGTAGACAAAAATTGTGGTTCCCTTCTAAATATTATGAAAATTGTCTAAAAGGTTGAATATTTGAAGATTTTTTTAGATCGCCGAAAGGAAAGAAGGTAAATATTTTAGGATTTTTTAGGCCGCCTAAAGGCCTAACTTGTCTTTTTCCATTTGAAGGAACAAACATTTAGAGAATAAAATGGCCACTAAAGTGTCTCGTTTATAGAAGAGAAAAAATTGCATGCCTTAGAATTTAGGAAACTAAATCATTACTATGCATGTATCAACTTGCTTGTTACAAAGCTTTTTTTGACAATTATTTTACTATCATTTAAAGAACTTCCTTTTTTAAAGCATTAATAGAGGTGAAGTGATCAATGACATTAATAAATCAAAATGGAAATCATATTAGGATTCTAAAATTAATGAATAGTCTTACTTGATACTTGTTTGTTATGTTATAATTGCTTTTCTTTTACTATATATCTTATAGTAATATTGTCATAAGAATTTAACTATGTAGTTTTCGAATCAAGCTCATTGACTCATGTTTATATCGGATTGCTTATTCTTTGCAAATTAACTAAATTGGGGATATTTCAAATGTATTAGTTTCATTTCTTGCTTTTTAGTGAAATAACATTTGATTATGATATTTTTTGACCTTTATAAATAAGGGTTGAGATACAACAAATTAGCTTTGACAAGCTTAAATGACACGCGTGTGGGTGTTTAGTATACTTCACAAGAGGAAAAAGAAGGAAATAATAAAAATAAGATTTAGCTTAAAAAGAAGTAAATAAATTATATTATTATGAAATATTTATAAATGACCTAATATATCAATGAAACATAATAGTACAACTAATAAAACTAATATAAGCAAACAAAATCCCCAGACACACCATTTACCCTAAAATGGTCGCCTAGACTTTGGGCCCCATTTATTTGATTTATCAATCCTGAATCATTTTGATCAATAATCAATATTTTCAACATTATCAATCTCTTGATCAAATCTTAATTTCGATCATATATTGGATTTTTATCCTTGGGCTAACCATTTATCCTAATTCTTTATTTGATTAAAAGGAATATTTCCTCCCCTTTCAATTAAATAAAAAGCCCCCACTTTCCCTCTTATCCTAAGTTGCACAAATAAAGCATTATTCCTATTTTATAAAAAAGGAAAAAGCACCTTTTGTCTCACATGAGGCTCAAAAGTCAACACTTCAGTCTCATTGGAGGATACTTGTGCACATGGATTGCTCCTCTTTCAAGCTCCACCGCTGATTAAGACTTTTTGCCTCTTAATCTCCATGGTCCATTTCTTCTCATTTCTTATAAAAGGAGAGCTCTCTCCTCCATTTGCATATCCATATTTTATGCTATTGTTATGCTGCAGGTTTTCTAGGTACATTTGGAGCTTTTTGAAGACATTGAAGACTTGTTGCTTTCATCATTTTAGTTGTATTTCATAATAGTTTTACTTTCATAGTTACATTCATGGCATCATAGATTAGATTTCCTTTTATGCAATAGAATAAGCTCACATAGTTTAAATAGGAGGCATTGTAATCCATTGCTATTTCCCTTCATAGCTTAGTTTGTACTTCCATTTTCATAGCATAGCTTGCACATTTGCATCTTCATCTTAGTTGCATTGCATTTGCATTTCATTTCCATTTAGGTTCTTGGAGATATTGGCATTGTTGCCCTTGTCTTCACTTGAATCTCTCATTGTATGGTTGACTAGCAAGGTCACTTTCTTGTAGCTCTAGCTGAGAGCAAAACTCATAGTCCCTTGCAACTCCATGCATAGAGAGCTATGAGCCACTTTGTGAGGCCTCACTCTTGAGTAACCTTACATGTAATGGTTCATAGAAGTGCATATTTTATTGTGTACATTTCTGGCGCCCACCGTGGGGCCGAGTAGATTAGCTTTGTCCCTTTTAATTCTGCATTTTTCATCATTTTCGGATTAATTTTCGGAAAAATCTGCGTCTCTGGTTTTCTGTCTCAGATTATCGCGCGACACTTCTCAGAAATATCGCGCGATATACTTCCTGTCTCGGCACGATAGTTCACTCGGAAAGAGTATCACACGCCTATATTGAAGTCTATCGCCTGGCATCGGGCGAAGTATCACCTGTCATCGTGCGAAGTATCGCTCGACTGAGAAGTATCGCCCGACTATAGGAAACTGTATCGCGCGATACTGTTGAAGACTGAGAAACATCGCCTGGTCTGGTAGAGACTTGCGCTTTCAGTTTTTTTGTCCGAATTCGACTATTTTAGCTTGCTGTTTTGTTTTACTTTGTTTAAATAGGTCTAACCTGCATCTTTTAGCTTGAATCCATTAGATTATTGCACATTTACATTTGGATTTTGATTTTGCTAACATTGTGGGCCTAACAAGTTGTGTTTGTAGGTGCTCTCCTTTGCTTGAAAATTGCTAAAAATGCATGTCAAAGAGGGCTACTAACAGTTTTTGCAGGGCTGCCCTAAGCATAAAAACTAAATCAAGTGCTTGTTTAATTACTTTCTTTATTGAGTGCGGCATATACTAGTTGTTTCATTTCATAGGCACTTAATACCTTGTTGTAGGAATTTTGAGGTGGTAGGAGAGTATGCTCTTCACCCTTGTGGTGAAACAGAAATCTTGACCCATCTTGGGATTTTGAAAGCAAGGGGGTAATTGAATATTTGCTTGGTGTGTTTGGGAGAGATTCTTGAGATAGGGGAGTATGCTCTTCACCCTTGTGGTGAACCAAAAACCTTGAACCTCAAGATTTGATCCATTTTTGTTTAGTTTAGGAATCCTTTAGCGGGCCTGCTCTTGAGCAATCAAGAGGAACGACTCAAGTGGGGACAACCTTGCCATCATTCTCCTTGGTGGCAAGTGATTCTAACTCACTATAATCTCAAGGCTATCAAGGACACCAAAAACCTTGATAGACATAACACTTGTCTTCGTTTGATGTGAGTAGCTCATGGGATTGCGACCATGAGGAAAACATTGAACAAGGATGCTTAAGGTACTCTTGAGGCCGCGAGGTCCTAGTCCTTTATGAGGAGCAAGAGGGGTGTTGTGAACAGAAATCCTTATTAAGAACCATTAGATAGAAGCCACCCTCTTTTAGCCGCTTATCTTCTTAGTGCAAGGATTGATCCAAGTGGTTTACCCGGATCACCTTAAGATACTCACCATATGTGTCCCTTTGGTTGTGTCATTTTGACATTTCCATGACAAAGCCAACATCTCTCGTGGGTAACCACTTGGTGTGAGGCAAGGGGGCATCAAGTTGTGGGCTAAGTTGGTAAGTATTGAGCCTTGTCTTGTAGGTAGTAATTGCTTGAATTGTCTTCGATTGTGTGATACCAGTGTAAACGTTCTCAACATACAAACAATCGATAGCATTCATAGGGTGTTGTTTCAATTTTGATATCATAAGTGTTTGTCTTGGCAAGGTTGCTTTTGCCCTTGTTTCAAGTGTTTGAAGACATGTTTGATCCTCTACTGTTTGCAAACCTGTCCAAATGCTGTTGAATTTGTGACTGAAACCAAAAACATCAACCCTTAGACTGAAAATTTTGACCAAACAGACCCAAAAATGCAAATTTCACACAATTCTGGTCAAGAGTTGAATAATTCTGCAACAGTATCGTGCCCTGTAAGGCGAAGTATCATGTGATACTTCGCTCATGCTAGAAATATCGCTCCCTTTGAAGAGAAATATCGCGCGATAGTTCGCCCCTGACGGACTATCGCCCGACCTGCCTGCAGTGTATCGCCCGAAAGTGTTAAGAAGTATCGCCTGTCATAGAGCGAAGTATCGCACGGGTATAGGTTTATCGCCCCAGTAGCCTGGAGTATATCGCCTGGTTCATTTTTGTCGTGCTTAAATTTTGGTCAGTTTCAGTTGTTGTCAATTAGGCCAGGTCTTAGAACAGGCTTCTTACCCTAATGTTTGAGATCTGTCTTGACTCCAAATTCCTGGTTCTTAGTTCTCTGGGATAGCATCATTTGATTTACAAAGTCACTTTGGAATAATTGTCAAGTTAGAAAGCCATTCTTGGTGCCAAGGTCCAACTTTAAGATTGTTAGCTATATTCTGGGAAAATTTTAGTTCTCTTATTGTCCAAATCGCTTTCATTTTCAATTATCTTTTGGCCTAGTCCAACCTCCTGATTCAAAAGTGCAAGGGTAGTCACCCTTTGAGTTGAAGCACCTCTTTGACAGTGTTGGTAAAGCCCCCTTTCTTTTCTTTTTTTCATTTCTCTTTGGACAATAGAGGATTTCGATTATCCTAGTTTGGTGTTGACACTTTGAAAGGTCACCATATCATTGAGAATATCTCTCTTTCATGTCAGTTACGACAAGGTACCAAGTTAATCAAGGGAAGCGACCCCCTGTTGCCTTTAGCCAGTTACCACTTATCAAGACCCGTCGACAACCTAAGGGAAAAGGACCCCTTTTTGACCAATCTCCTAAGAGTGAATCCGAGGTTTGTTTCAATTCAGGAGCTAACCCTAGTGAAGTGAGCACCTCTTTCATACCACTTTCATCAAGTATGGACATGAGTTACACTTTCACCCGACAAAAAAGAGAAGCCATGAATCAAACTCTCGAGGATATCTTTCAACGACACAGAAGAGAGTATGGTGGTTCTTCTCATGCCAGTCCACCAGGGTCACCTCCTAACAACGCGAGGTATTTTGATGCTCATCAACTAGCTGAAAGACAGCATAAGTCAGCTCACTCAGATTCAGGGTCACAACACGAAGACCAGAACAATGAATCTAGTGATCACCATATCAACGCAGCTAATGCAATAAGGCATTCAAGACAAACCTCCCCACTTAAAGACACTTCTCGATATGCAAATACAAGATTGAGAAGCATTGAGAGAGAGAAGCAAGCCTACTTAGACGAACAGGCTGCAAAAAAGGAAAAATTCTAACAACTAGAGGAAGAGGAACGTGCATTGTTGGATATACAGAAAAGAGTCACCCAAGAAGAAGAAGATAGACTCTATGCACAACAACTCCAAAGTTGATTTAACGGGAAGGGAGCCAATAGTGGGATCAACTCGCCCCCATCTACCCCTTCCCCTAGCCCTCGAAGAAGATCAAAGACACCCTCACGATCCCCAAGTCCTAGAGGAAGAAGGACTTCAAGATATGACCATCATAGGAGACAATCGTCTCATAGACATTCAAAGCAACCCTCCCAACGAGCACATCATGGCTCACAACACGGAGGCAGTTATGCTAAATCTGATCATATGGACTTCATGACTATGCAACAAGAACCATCCTTTCAAGCCTATGTGGAGCAATACGTGGAACAAAACAAAGACCAATTTTTGGAAAGTCTTATCAACAAAGGCACTAAAGTTCCATATAACTTTGATGTTCACCACAAAATCAAGAAACAGAATCCTTCAACTGATGAGTTGATCTTACAAATGCAAAAGGATATAGACAGAATGAAGGCTCCTAAGAGCACATTTCATTTGGACTCCATATGTCCTAATCCCATTGACAAAAGTGTGGTGATGGTAGAATTTCCTAAGAAAGTTGAATTCCCAACATATGACAAATATGATGGCACGGGTGACCCTCACGACCATGTTCGACAATTCTACATAATGAGCTTTTCCTTTCACCATGAAGACTCCTACTTGCTGAGATTATTCCCAAGGAGTTTAAAAGGTCAAGCCATGGAGTGGTTCACTAACCTTTCCCCTCCAGTAAAGACATTTAGAGAACTTGTCCAAAGATTTGTGCAACATTTCGCTTACAATTTATCTAGGTCGGTCACCATGCTTGATTTGTGTAAACTTAAGCAAAATCAAGGGGAATCTTTTGTCACCTTTTTGCAACGATGGAGGCGATTGTGTTCGAAATACCCAAGGACAATCCCTGAAGAAGAGAGAATTGATATCATTGTGAACAATCTAATACCAGAACTCAAATATGAAGTCAAGAAAATCCCATTTAATTCCTTTGATACTATGGTAGAGGTGGCATGTCGCATTGAGGATGTCCTAAAAGAACAAGGAATTTTGGCTAAACCAACAAATAACAACAATAGCCAAAATAACAATACTAATGGTAACAAGGACAAAAAGAACTCTTATTGGAACAAAAACAAACAAGTCGTCAACGACGGAGTTGTTGATTCATCTCAGATCAAAAATGAAGGAGTTCTTAATCTCTCTCATGCAGTTCAAGCTATGAAGTTGCAAACATCGTCAACGCAACAAGACAAACCTCAGTATCAAAAGAGATCTAAAACGGAGAAAAGACAATTCACTAAATTGGGAGAATCCTATGCAGATGTTTTTAAGACACTAGTTGCTCATAATCTGGCGCACCCACAGGATCCTACAAAACATCGAATACCAAATCCTTTACCTCATTGGTGGGATGCTAAGGCTTTTTGCATTTTCCATAATGGGATTGGACACGACATAGAAAATTGTTTTAAACTCAAGCATCTTGTCCAAGACCTTATTGAGAAAGGACAATTACAAGTGGATGGGTTAACTACTAATGCAGACCATAAAGCCTTTAAAGAGCCCTTGCCTAAATATGAAAAAGGAGAGAATTCTAGCAGTAAGAATGGCAAGGCAGCTATTAACTATACATACACACATGCTGATAATATAATTAACATGCTTGAAGCGGCTGACGATAATATCAACATGGTGAGAAAGAAAGATCCTTATGGACATAATGTGGACTCAATTCCTATGACTAATGAAAGACCCACTGTGGTAATAAGAGGTCCTCACTCACAAGGAATGCCCCAGTCCCTCAATGCTGTCACTAGGGGTCAGGCCCAAACACCCATTATCATCAAAGGTCCTAGCACTAGCAAGTCTAAACAGCCCGTGTCCAAAGGTGCTCCTCCAAAATCTGTCGTTGGTCCTGATTCCAATTATAACCTTATTGACCAACTACAACGTACACCCGCTCATATATCCATTTTTGAGCTTTTAGAACCATCTCCTAAGCACAAGCGCGTCCTTGAGGATGCTTTGCGAACAGCCAATGTCCCTAATACCTTAGATATCGACCAATTCCAAAACATGGTCAGCCATTTGGCTAGCCCTCATTTCCTCACCTTCTCAGAAGAAGATGACAAATCCATTAGTCACCCACATAATTTGGCCTTACACATCGAGGTCATGATTCATAAAACCCGTGTTAGGCGTGTACTGATAGATGGGGGTGCGGGGCTCAATATTTGTACTCTGAGTTTGCTGCTAGCTCTAGGGTATTCTGAGAACGTCATTGACACAAAGAAAAGAATCACAATCAAAGCATATGATGAAGCAGAAAGAAGTTCTAAGGGATTGGCTGTTTTGCCTATTCGTATTGGTCCTGTAGAAAAAGACATATTATTCCAAATTGTTGATGTTGGACCTCTAGCCTACAACATTTTTCTAGGTAGGCCATGGATTCATGAAATGCAGGTAGTCCCATCGACATATCACCAGTGTGTTAAGTTTCCCCATAATGGTGTAGAAATTTGCATCCCTGGAGACAGTGCTCTATCAGTTAATAACATTTCGGCGGGATCACATGTACCTTTGGATAGAGAAGCTGACAATCCTAGTAGTTCACTTGAACAATGCAAGCAGAAATTCAAGACCATGGACCTTGGGATGGGAGATTATAAGATTGATTCTTTTACAAAAATGCCAATCTCTCCTAGGTCTTATGGGAGACCCTCCCCAAATGTGAAGCCTTCATCATCAGCAATGACGTTATTTGGGAAATTTGTTGAGTCTTCGGTCCCCATTCAAGAAGAGAAAGAGGAAGTTGCTGTAAGGAACTGGATATATCACGAAGAGAAATACAAACATAATGAGAATTTTGCTCCTTCACCTGAAACTTATGGGAAAGGATATACACTGGTTAAAAATATGGGATATCCAGGATTTGGTCCCCTTAGTCACAGGCTGGACGCTAAAGCTGAGCCTCTTGATCATGCTCTTTTTGGACGCAAAAATAAGTCCACGATCGGCTTAGGTTTTGAGAATAAGAAGAAGAAAGGTATCCCTGTCCCAGCTGCAACGGACAGTGACAGTGATGCAGATTATACACCCGATCTCTCCAACCAACAAGATGTGTCTGATGATTGGGTGCCCTCAATGAATCTCCTTTGGGGAGATTCCACAGATTTGATGCTTAATAGTCCTACTATCCCAGCTGCGACGGATAGTGATTGTGTGACTTCTAGATCGACAAAGGAAAGTGTTACTGTCCTAGCTGCGACGGATAGTACCACTACTAGCACTAGAGAGGGGGAAACCCTTCCTAACCTTGAGGCTTCTACATCACGAGGCCTAAATGATGACTCAGAGATAGACTCCCATGAATATGAATGGGATTCACTTTCAGATGCAACAATTGATCTAGACGTGGATATTATCCATGCCTATAGTACCCAACCCGATGCAACTAACGATCCTAGTGTCAGACTAGAGGATTGCCCTCCTCAAATCGCCTTAGTAGACGACGCTTTGTTTGATAGCATGAGCCCCAATTCAGGTATCTTAGGAGAAGACTTGATGAGCTCTGATTATATGGTCACCAGAGATGACACCTTTCGCATTAACAACATCGAACCTACCATTGACTTGCCCCTTGTTCACTTTGACCTGATTAACTGGCCTCAGCGCCACCACGAGCCCACATTCCTCACATTTTGCAACGATTACGAAATTGCTTGCTATCTGAATGCTCTCGAACCCGTGGCTTCTTCCACCAGTGAACCAACAACCAGCATGACGGAGCCTGATATTAAGTACCTCAGTCTCAAAACAAAAGAGAAAAAGAAAAATAGGTCTGATGGCGAAAACCACTTTGTGGCGGTGTCAGAACCAAAAATAGTAAAAAGAAATGACGCATCCAAAGGTGAAAACCTCTTTGAGGCACCTAAGGATGGGGTACTTAATAACTTGCCGAGTTATTTTCAGGATAGATCATCAATCTTGATTGAACCAACAAAGCCGGTCAATCTAAACACAGAAGAAAATCCTCAGATAGTCCATCTTGCTCAGTCTTTATCAGAGGAAGAGACCAAGGCATATGTACAATTTTTACAGAAAAAGAAAATTAATTTTGCATGGACCTACTCAGACATGCCAGGACTTGACACAAATCTCATAATGCATCACTTATCTATAGCTCCAGGAGTCAAGCCAGTAAAACAGAGACTAAGAAAAATGCATCCACATATAGCTCTACTTGTCAAAGGAGAATTAGAAAAGCTTTTGAGAGCTGGATTTATTAGAGCCATCGATTATGCAGAATGGATCTCAAACATAGTACCGGTCTCCAAACATGATGGGTCCATTCGTGTCTGCACAGATTTTAGGGATCTAAACAAAGCCTGCCCAAAAGATGATTTTCCACTTCCAAACATTGACATGATAGTAGACATGACGGCGGGCTATGATATATATTCCCTAATGGATGGTTTCTCGGGGTATAATCAAATCAAAATAGCTCCTGAAGACCAAGAAAAAATAGCATTCACATGTGCATGGGGAACCTACTGTTGGAACGTCATGCCATTCGGGTTAAAGAATGCAGGAGCAACCTACCAAAGAGCTATGACAACTATCTTTCATGATATGATGCACAAAAATATGGAAGATTATGTGGATGATACCCTGGCAAAATCAAGAAAAAGGGACACACACCTCAATGATCTGGAAGTAATTCTAGATCGTATGGAACAATTTCAACTCAGATTGAATCCAAAGAAGTGCGCATTTGGCGTCACCTCAGGCAAACTTTTAAGATTCATAATATTAGCAAAAGGTATCGAGGTTGATCCTGAAAAAGTCCAAGCAATCCTAGATATGCCACCTCCTTGAAATATCAGCCAAATGAGAAGTCTTCAAGGACGTCTTCAATCAATTAGGAGGTTTATTTCTCAGCTTGCAGATAGAGCGCAACCCTTCAACAAGACATTGCATAAGGGTGCTTCTTGTGTTTGGAACGAGGATTGTCAAAAGAGCCTAGATCAGATCAAACAATACTTGGCTAATCCTCCGATCTTAATGCCTCCTATTCCAGGGAAACCATTGATTCTATATATCTCAGCTACAGACACTTCTCTGGAGGCATTATTGGCTCAAACAGATGATACTGGGAAAGAACGGGCCATCTACTATATCAGTCGTACTCTAGTCTCTTATGAGATCAATTACAATAATATTGAGAAGTCTTGTCTCGCGGTGGTGTTTGCTTCTCAAAAGTTGCGCCACTACATGCTTGCTCATACCATACACTTGGTTGCCAAAATTGATCCCCTTAAATACTTGCTTGGTAAGGCTGCCCTGACGAGTAGACTTGCTAAATGGATGATGGTTCTCACTGAATTTGACATAGAGTACGTTGAAAGGAAGGCAATAAAAGGGCAAGCTATTGCTGACCAATTAGCTGATTTTCCAATCCAGGATAGTATGCCAGTCCAAGTGGAATTCCCAGACGAACACATCTTATATACCACTACTCGCACTTGGACAATGTTCTTTGATGGCTCCCGCATGCAAAATGGATCAGGTGCTGGAGTGTTATTTGTTTCTCCACATGGGTACAACATTCCGAAATCTTATAAACTATTATTCCCATGTACCAATAATATTGCAGAATATGAAGCTTTAACTAATGGCTTGAAAATGGCTATAGAATGGAATATCACAGAATTACATGTCTTTGGGGATTCTCAGCTAATCATCAACCAAGTCAATGAAGAGTATCAAACCAAGGATGACAAATTGATACCCTATAAAAAGATGGTTGATTCTTTGAAACGCTATTTCACCTTTGTGACGTTTCAACAAATCCCTAGGACAGAGAACAAAGCTGCAGACGCCATGGCCACATTAGCTTCACTTCTTTAGTTAGAGACACATGAATCCAGATTTGAATTCCTGGTGGAAGAGCTACACCATCCCATCTTTGACTCATCTGAAAGCCATGTCATTTGTGCCATTATCACACACGAGTCTTCCCGATATGGTGCTATCTATTCATATCTTCGTGATGGCATCATCCCTGACACATTCACCCGCTCCGAACGTCGAAACCTCATCCGTAATGCCTCTCGCCACACCCTCATCTCTGGTGACTTATATAGAAGGGGTTTAGATGGGACACTCCTTAGGTGCTTGGAAAAGGAGGAATCCAACCAAGCGTTAGCTGACATCCACGAGGGCATTTGTGGTGGGCATTCTAATGGTCTTGCCATGGCCCGAAGGTTGCTTAGGGTGGGATATTATTGGCCCACAATGTAGATGGACGCAATCACCTTTGCTAAGTCATGTGAAAAATGTCAGAAACACGGCAACCTGATTCATGCTCCAGGTAGGGAGCTGATTCCTTCTATTTCTCATTGGCCATTTCAGCGCTGGGCCTTTGATCTGGTTGGGCAGATTCATCCCAACTCATCAGGTGGACACAAGTTCATTATTACTGCCACTGACTACTTCACAAAATGGGTGGAGGCCGTACCACTTTCTGTTGCTTCAGGAAGGACCATTTCTTTGTTCATCTTGAATCATATCATTTGCCGATTTGGAGTGCCTTCTGAGATCATTACTGACAATGGAGGTCAATTTAAGAATAAGGACCTAAAGCACCTCTGCAAAAAGTTTAAAATCAAGCAACATTGGTCATCTATCTACTTTCCACAAGGAAACGGACAGGCAGAAGCTTCTAACAAAATCATTCTTAAGATTCTTCATAGAACAGTACACAAGAATGGTAGGGATTGGCACTTACAAATCAATCCAGCACTATGGGCTTACCGAACCAGCATTCACACACCTACAGGAGCCACTCCTTTCTCTCTCACCTATGGCGCTGAAGCAATATTGCCTTTAGAAGTCAAGATACCATCCCTTAGAGTCTCACTCAAAGGTTTGATTACAGATGAGGATTACCGCGCCATGAGGTTGCAGGAACTAGAACTTCTAGATGAGAAGCGTAAGGCTTCCTTTGATCATATGAGAGTGCATCAGAAGCGTATGTCCAAGGCATTCAACAAGAAGGTTCGTCCTAGAGAATTTCAAATAGGTGATCTTGTTTTACGAGAAAACCCTAAGAACCAACAAAATAGAGAGCAAAAGGGCAAGTTTGAACCTAACTGGCTTGGACCATATGTCATCATAGCTACTTTTGGTACTGGTGCGTATTTACTGTCAGATCCTGATGGAGAACAGCTCCCTGATCCCATCAACATTGTGCACCTTAAGAAGTTCTATCCTTGATGCCCGTTCTGTCTGGGGGCATCCTTTGTATATATCTTATTGGTCCTGAAAAAAAATTCCAAAAAAATTCATATATGATGCTGAAAAAATCCTAAAAAGCATAAAATGTCCTGAAAAAATACAAAAAAATCAAAAAATTCAAAAAAATCAAAAAAAAGAAAAAGAAAAAGTGCCTTGGTGAAAACCTAGCAATAGGCGCCTTGGTAGCAAAAATACAAAAAATAAATAAAATAAAAAAATAAAAAAAATGAAAAAAGAATCCAAGTGGTGAAAACTTGGAAACAGGCGCTACTTGAGGCCTTTGCACCCTTGTCTTTTAGCATGCGTCCTCGACACAGCCTTTCTCCATCATGTCTTGACCTTATTTGACTTGGTCTGGAATTGGTCTTTGTCTTTGTCTAGGGGGCATACCTGTTAGCATTGGTCTTTTAGGTGTGTTTGTCTCTTAGGGCATTTCACAATAGGTGTTTTTCAACACCACCCCAGACAGTGTTTTTCAACACTACCCTTGCATTGAGTGTTTCTTAACACTTATCAGATGTCTTACCCAACAGTCTAGTATGATGCGACGTTGCTCATTTGCAAATGTGATACTCAAAGTTTGACTCTATGACCAACACACACGCACTTAAACAATCAACTTGTTGAGATATGTTGACTTTATTTTTCTTTGTGTGCTGTCTATGAGGATTTCTTTGATGAGTGGTCTCTCCCTGAGAAGTTTTCGATGATGCATAGCTAGAAGACTGAGGGTATGAGAACATGTTTTATTTCTTTATCTGCTTGTGGGTATATTTTGTTGATCCTAACTGTCATGAGCATTTATGCTGGTCTTACTTGACACTATAGATTGACAAGGTATTATCCTTGACTGTTTTGCGAGTGCATGCTTTTAGCTATTCTGACTTTCATGTGTCTTGATACAAGCATAATCTCGCCATATCAAATCTAGGTGATCTCACTGCACTAGTCATCTTGACCTATATGTCTTTTTGATGCCTAGGTGAGATTCCCACATTTCTATCTGATAAAGATCATATTCATATCCACATAGTTATGCTAGTGTGCATTGTATGATCTTATGACGCTACCACTAAAGCTTGATGATGATAATTAGATGTCTATAAGCGTTGTGACCTTGCAATTCAACCACTTTCATAGTAGCTTACATTTTTAGGGTCATGATAGTCTAGTTTTGCATTTCTTGCATATGGAGAGAGCTCTCCTTTTCATCTTACGTGGACCTGTCAGTCGACTGCGCTCACCTTTCCTTCTTCTTGATCATGTCTTTCGCTCCTTGTCTTTTTCATCTCGAACCTGTTCCTGTTCATCACAAGGGGTTAATCACATCATCCAATCTCTATCACAAACCGTCATTTTCAAGAAACATAAGTCCACATCATACATATGAGAATTAAACATACATCTATGAGAGAGAACATACATAAGCACATACATAAGCATTCTGAGCAAAATGACAAGACAATATACATAAACTGATACATCCATCACAAGTGAGACAAATACACATGATACATCGAACATCTAGTAATCTCATAAATCAATAAATGTCATGATATACAATATGAGATCCCAAAATCTGGATCAAAAGTCTCAAAATATGTCCAAACATCTAAAACCTAACCCTAAGACTCGCTACCACCCTCGTGAGGAACTCGTGGTGGTGGAGGAGGCATGGCTCTCCTATCGAGTACCACGTCTGATACCCCTGCCCGCTGAGAGTATGATGGTGCTCTCTCACCCTCTGGGACAGCCTGCAGATATAACCCGTGATAGTAAGCAGCTCTCGCTGACTCCCGTCGGAGCTCCAACGCCTCGGCCTGTGCCATCACCTCACGGCGTGCTATCTCTGCTCTGAGATCAGCTATCTGCTGATCCCGCTCTGCCCTCAGATCCAAGAGCTGCTGATCTCTCACAGCTATAGTGGTCCGCAGCTACTGTATCTCGGTCTCCCGAGCCTGTATCTGGGCTCTCAGGTCCTCTCCCCCCGCAGGCTGCTCCTACTGTACCTCTGCCTGCCGGTGAGCTGGTCTCGCCTCCTCCTCAGGAGTGGCTGATCTCTGTCCCCGTGACCATTTCCAGCCACCTGATCCCGACCCCTCTCCTCTCTCCATCCTCCTCCCTCTCCCCCTCCCTCCATCTCCTCCATCTCCTCCCTCCTCTCCTCCGTCCCCTCCGTCCCCTCGGTCTCCTCCCTCTCCCCCCGGCACTGGCACCTAAGCATCTGGTACTGTAAATCGAGGGAATGGTACCCTCCGCCGCTTTGCCCTGTAGGCTCCACCAGCCCCTGCGTCTGCCACATCTGGGAAATAATCCCAAGGCTCGCCCCTGATAGCTGCTGTCTCTGCGATAGCCTGCTGATAATCCAACATGGGTAGCCACCCATGACCCTCCTCGTCCCTGGCTCTGGCATAGGTAGTAGTATCTGTCGAGACTCGCTGCTGCCTCCCAAACTACCGCCATACCCGAGTGATGCAGAATCTCTCTACAATCTCTGCATATCGACCTACCAGTGGCCGACTGCACAACATATAACTCAGCTCATCTGCGGCATCCCCCCAAACCTCAACCTCCCTGTACGGCCTCCATGTGAATGAGGCTATCTCATCTAGAATCCGCCGATAATAGGTCACATCCCCTGAATGGGCATGTGATATAAACCTGATGTACCTGTAAATGAAGGGGTACCTCCTCTCCCTCGGCTGAACCCTGGGGCGCACCACAGTAATGTGCTCCCATGCCCATACCTGTGCCAGGATGGCACCACATGCCCATGTCCGACCGTCCCTGTAGACGATCTCATGTAGCTCATGATACATCTCTGCTAGGATCGCAGGCCCCCATGCCATCCATCGGGGCCTGCCTACCAAGTCTACCAGTAGCCTGCCCCATCCGAGCGGGAATCCCTTCTGACTGCGATCAGTCATCAGGATCTGTGAAATGATCGATGCCATAATACATGGCACCGGATAATCTCGGCCAAAGTCATCAAGCAGTCGCTCCCAGCTGACATGCCTGTCTAGGATGGTCACATCCTGAAACATCTCCTGAATCAACCGACGCCCCTCAGTGACGTCCTGATCATAGTATACCTGTGACAACACATAAATCATTTTAGTTTTCATCTTTTAAAAATATTATATTTTACATGACTATCTTAAAAACATGATTATACTTACAAGCTCTCCGTGGCATGGAACTTGAAGGATCCTATAGACATCCTCCAGTGTGATGGATGCCTCGCCTGTAGGAAGGTGAAAGGTGTTGTGCTCGTTGTGCCATCTCTCGGCCAGCGCAGTCAACAACCCATGATCTGCTCTGATATACGGATATCTCAACAGATACCGGAATCCCATGGTCCTGATATCGGCATTGCCCAGATCATCCAGATCTCGGACACACCGCAACCTAGTCACCTTCGGCGCTCTGATGATGAGCACCGGAAAAACCTCTTGCAAGCCAAAACCAAACCCGTTGTTAGTACATATCATGATGGATGTCCAAAAACTCAGTATAAAAACATCTTAAAAACGTAACATTGTCTAGACCCATGTCATTTTTGCTCAAAAATGCATTAAATATCAAATTTTTCAACTGGGCGATATTCTTTTTTGGAGAAGTATCGTGCGATACTTCTCCCTATAGTGGGGCGATAAACCTTATGTCGAGCGATACTTCACCTAGTATCGCGCGATCTTTCGCTCAGTATCATGCGATACTGGTATCTAAAGCGTGCGATACTTTTGGGGCACGTGAAGTATCGCGCGATACTTCTCCCCAAAGCGCGCGATACTTCTAAAGTATCGCGCGATATTTCGCCCAACAAATTTTTTTTTGAAATTTAAAATTTGAAAAAAAGTGCTAAAAGAAGCTATTAAATGCTAGAAATGACCAAAAAGCTTGAGTTTTTTGAAAACATACCGGGGCAGGATAGTGTGGTGGCCGGTTGTGCAACCGGGCGCGCTCGAATCGATGCCTGTGGACGGGAACTCCTGCTTGCTGAGCCATTTTCTCTCTCTAAAGCTCTAAAATTCTCAAATCACTAAAAGACAAATGATTTTTGAAAATGACATTTTGACCCCTTTTATAGCATTTTGACTTTTTGACCTAATTTTCAAAACACCTCGGAATTGCGCGAAAATTGCACCCCTAGCTAATTTCGACGTCTTGGATCCATTTTCAGACTCGAAATCAAAATCCGAGGTCATCTTCATAGTCAAAACCGTATTTTAAAATCTTCCCCCCTTCTGCGCAGTTGGCTGATCTTTTGAGGCCTAATCTTTTAATCTTTGTTGGGGCATCGTCATCTTTCCATGTCTTCCAAACTTCTAGTCTTTCATTCATAGCCATTTCATTCCCTCATTTCTCGCGTTAACTACATCTTTCCAGTCAGGCTAGGGCATGTTCTATTGCCTAATTGTTTACCTATTTGACCCTTACATTCGATTATGATTTGATCAAATCTTTATCCATTTGCTGTCTCTCCTCTACCTGATTTCGATTTCGATTCCGAGGGGGCAGTACCTATGGGATTCTCATCCCTGATTTCTTGATGTTCTTGATTCAGACATCTTTTGTGAGCTTTTGCTCAAAACTTGAGATTCTTATCTCCCATTTTTAGACATTGATTATTGCCTAGCAGCGACGGTGATAGTTTTGTCTAAAGCTTGATTTGCACCTAGCAGCGACGGTGTTGGTCTAAGCTTTTGTTTATGTTTTGTCCAGATGTGATCTCGAATTGACCTCATATCTGAGTTGTTTTGTGGTCCCAAATCGATCTCACATTGCAACTTCATTCTTTGACTACATGTGTTCCCAAATCGATCACACATTAGTCAAAGAGGGGCAAATGTATGCACCCTAAAATGGTCGCCTAGACTTTGGGCCCCATTTATTTGATTTATCAATCCTGAATCATTTTGATCAATAATCAATATTTTCAACATTATCAATCTCTTGATCAAATCTTAATTTTGATCATATATTGGATTTTTATCCTTGGGCTAACCATTTATCCTAAGTCTTTATTTGATTAAAAGGAATATTTCCTCCCCTTTCAATTAAATAAAAAGCCCCCACTTTCCCTCTTATCCTAAGTTGCACAAATAAAGCATTATTCCTATTTTATAAAAAAGGAAAAAAGCACCTTTTGTCTCACATGAGGCTCAAAAGTCAACACTTCAGTCTCATTGGAGGATACTTGTGCACATGGATTGCTCCTTTTTCAAGCTCCACTGCTGATTAAGACTTTTTGCCTCTTAATCTTCATGGTCCATTTCTCCTCATTTCTTATAAAAGGAGAGCTCTCTCCTCCATTTGCATATCCATATTTTATGCTATTGTTATGCTGCAGGTTTTTTAGGTACATTTGGAGCTTTTTGAAGACATTGAAGACTTGTTGCTTTCATCATTTTAGTTGTATTTCATAATAGTTTTACTTTCATAGTTACATTCATGGCATCATAGATTAGATTTCCTTTTATGCAATAGAATAAGCTCACATAGTTTAAATAGGAGGCATTTTAATCCATTGCTATTTCCCTTCATAGCTTAGTTTGTACTTCCATTTTCATAGCATAGCTTGCACATTTGCATCTTCATCTTAGTTGCATTGCATTTGCATTTCATTTCCATTTAGGTTCTTGGAGATATTGGCATTGTTGCCCTTGTCTTCACTTGAATCTCTCATTGTATGGTTGACTAGCAAGGTCACTTTCTTGTAGCTCTAGCTGAGAGCAAAACTCATAGTCCCTTGCAACTCCATGCATAAAGAGCTATGAGTCGCTTTGTGAGGCCTCACTCTTGAGTAACCTTGCATGTAATGGTTCATAAAAGTGCATATGTAATGGTTCATAAAAGTGCATATTTTCCTCATCACTTGTTTCTCTTTGGCTTTTTCCATAGCTAAGACACTGATCTTGATCAAGTCTTCTTCTCCCCAAGAATCCAAACTAGTTGTGTTAGGTTTCAAACTTGACAAAAATGCTGTTGAGGGTAGTGGAGTGACAGGAGTGATGTCCTCTACTTCTTGTTTTACTTTGATTAGCATTTCAATAGATGGCTTATCTATTGGCTCACTTCTTTTTACCTCTTCTTCTCCTTTTTCTTCTTCTGACTTTTCTTTCTCTTTCTCTGTTTCTTTTTCTATTACCTTTTCTTCTTTTTCATCAGTTATATTCTCAATCAATATTTCTTGTTGATTAGGAGGAGTGTTACCACATAATTTCTCAGCCTCTTTAGTGCTTACAAAGGCTTCTTCAAACTTGTCCAAATCCATGTCTGTGGCCGCCATAGTAACTTTTACATTGTCAATGAGAATTGAATCATCCTTGAGTGTCTTTGTCATGGGCGTAGACTTATCTGCCTCTATATGTGTTTCAACTATAGGTGCTGAGTCCTGGGGACCTATCATAGGTACATTAGTGAGCTCTACCACCTTGAATTCCTTGGTGGGAACTTGATTTGTAGGTGCAGTAGATGGGAACATGTGCCTGTTCATGAAGACCTTCTCAAATGCTTTCTCTATTTCCTTAGCCACCAATTCATAGTTCTTGTCCATTATATTTAGGGTCCTTGTCTTGGTTCTAAGATGTGGCTTTACCAGATCTAAAAATAAAGTCTTCTCTTCTAGCGAGCATACTGGGAGGGTTTCATCTAAGGTCTTTTCCCTTATCGTTAGATCCTCTTCAATAGCTTGTCTTTTTAGGAATTCTAATATGTTCCATACATTATCTGGAATCGTAGTCTTTAGTTCTAGGACTATTTTCTTGAACTTCAGCATATGTTTGACAATCATTCCATGAATCTCTGACTTGTTAATTTCATTATACTTCTCATAGAACTTCCCTACTAGATCTATCCTACCTTCATCAATAATCCTTGTACTCAATACACTAAGACTAGGTTTGAAGCTTACTTCTGGAGGTGCTTGTGTATTTTTCCTGTTTCTTGTTACTCATGAGGATGGATGACCAGTTCTGATCTCTTTCTTCCTCTTAGGCATTGCCTTATACTTAGGAGGAGTAGTAAGGTCAATTTTTTCTGTGGGCGCAGGAGGGAGAACATCAGATTTGTCCTATTTGTTCTTAGGATCTTCAGATTTCTCAATCTTGAGCTTCTTTAACTTAGGGTCATCTTCCTTTGCTTTTACTGCTGATGCGCTCTCAACTCCCATGGAAATCTTTTCTTGTCTTTCTTTGTCAAGATCTTCTTGAGTTACTCCATGAATTCTAAGGATCTCAGAAGTAACTTTAGCTACTCTTCTTTTAGTTGATGCGTTGTTTAGAACAACATCAACTTCTCTAGTTTTCTCTTCATAAGTCCCCCATCTAGGCTCATTAGGGTCTTTAGGGGATGATAGAAATACTTGTGCATATGCTTCTAGGACTTGTTGATTAACCTCATATCCAAGTGGATGGATCCACTTTGTTCTTGGCTCAACTGCTTCCATACAAGTTACATGTCAGTTTCTACCATAAAGAAAATGCTATCCTTGTATTTCTCAACAATACTCTCTGGTATTCTATACCTCATCTACATTTTAACCCTGAATGTCTTCAATTCTAGTGTTATGAAATCCTTTAGTGTACTCTCAGTAGTTGCTTTAAAGGACATCTATGGCATTGTAGGCAAACTCTTGTCCAAATACAAATCTGATACTTTTCCAAGAATGTGGAAGTACATGTATATGATAAAAGATCCAAACCTGAATGTTTTGGTCTTGTCATGTTTGATGACCTTAATGTTGTCTATTAGTTGTGTGCGCATGATCTCACACAAATTGAGCTCTACATTCTCTCTCACAAGTCTTATTGATGCAAGAATTGTGGCCACAGATACACTATTTACTTTGCTGGTATGTTGAAACCTATACCCTAGTATCATGGACATCAATTTGATGTCTTTCTCTTCTATAGGCTCAATGGTCATTCTGCACCTATCACTTCTTGACTTGCATGACTGTTCTACAAGTTTCCTCACATCCTTGCCTACTGGAAGGATGACACCTTTCGTAGAGAGACCTTTCATCTCATGAATTAGGTCTCCTATGATTCTTACTGGAACTTCACCTATCTAGAATAGGTCATCATGAATCCTGGTAAGTAAAATCTTTACCCTTTCAGACTCATAGAACTCATATGTAGTTGCATATTCAATTATTGGGTGGTTTTCAAACTGTGCATACTCATCCAGGAAGGTTTTATCTGGTTTCATCATGGTTTCTAAATGTGCTCTTATTTTGTCAAGTCCTACAGGCTCCTTCTTACAATATATGTATGCACAGATGTCATCCAATGTGGATTTGAATGGGTGCCTCTTAAATACATATCTTTTCTTGTCTGCAACATCAAATATGATAGGAGTAGCCATCACTTACTTGTATATCACTTTCTTAATGGTTTCCAAGAACTTTTGAATCGGCGCGACAGATTAGGGCTTCTGTAATCGATTAAACACACTGCTTCACTAGTGAATCAATCTGTAATCCTTCACAAGCAACTACTAGGGCTTCTGTGCCTTGAATCACGCTGAACTCGAATGTAATGAGTGATCTACTAACTTGTGTACTTTAAAGTGAAAATTTTGCCATTAATGCTTGCCACTTAAACTAGACTTTCATTGAAAATATCCAACTTTCATTTTGTTAATAATCAGCTAGTGTGCTCTTGCACATAGGTTCTACTAGTCTCCAAAAGCTTAAGTCCAAAGGCACATACTCTGAGGGTGAGTATACCGGCCACGTAGGGGTTTAGAGATAAATTAGCTCCCCCTATGACCTTGAGGGCCATTCATCCAGATGTAGAGGGTGCGTCCACTGTGGATGCATCCAATACATTCTCGTCAACCTTATCCTTCTTTGACTCTGACCAAATCAAGCTCACATCCTCTGAAGCTTTCACAAACTTAACTTTTTCTTCAGTATCCAATATTGTTTCCTCTGGCCTTTTAGGGCTTTCTTGACTTTGCATCCTTGATCTACAAAACTTTGAGATGTGTCCAGCCTTGTTACAAGAGTGACAAATAACTGGAGGTCTTATATTCCTCAGCGCATTGACATGGGTTACCATTTTACACTGTCTAGCTGAATGACCATTATAGTTACATATCTGACATATAACACTTTGAAAACTTCTTACATTTGATTGATTCTAATTTCTCTGATTATGTTGAGTCTTGTTCTTCTAACTTGTCTTACAATTCATATCTCTATGACCAAATTTATTGCATGAGTAACAGTAACCATTAAAAGGCCTTGTACCTCTTTACAGTTCCTTGCTATATGTCCATGCTTGTTACATGCATAACAGGTTCGATCTACTAGCTTGCGTTCATTCTTGGATGGTTCAATATGATCTTTAGTCTGACTCTGAATCTCCTTAGCATCTGAGGTGTCTTTTGGTGCTTTCATTCTTGCTCGCATGTTGTCAATCCGATTTTGTGCTTCATTGTATCCAATGCAGCTAATATCTCCTTTAAGTCTTCTTGCATACAACTGAGATTCTATCAAATCAGAATTGGTGTGTAATTTATCAATGTGATTCTTTACTTCTTTCAATTAAGATTCCAAGATTTCTTTGTTGTTCCTTAGCTCCAAGATTTCCATGTTTGCTTGCCTCAATTCTTCATTGAGTTGAAGGTTCTCTTTGATTTGTTCATCATCGACTTCCTGATTGTTAGTCAGCTTATCATCCAATTCTTCATTCAGTTCTTTTAGGGATGAATTTTCTTCATTCAACTTCTTGATCATTATCCTTAAATAAATGGTAGAGCATTCTTTCAAATCCTTTCTTAGCCTTTTGATGACTACTTGAGCATCATTGACTTTTTCTTTTAGTTCTTCAATTTCTTTTTCAGATCTGTCTAGGTCTTCAAGAGCAGCTTCAAGATTTCTTTTCAGATGTTTCATTTCTTCTTTTTCCATGACCTCCTCAAGTGGTTAAACTTCTTTTCTGAGGACCAGAGCTCTAATGCCAATTGTTAGGAATGGGAACACTGAGGGGGGGGGGGGTGAATCAGTGTTCACTATATTTTATCTTTTTGCTTTATTCTTTAAACTGAACTTGAATACTTAAATATTGAAATGAACATCAACATAAACATGAAACATGAAATCAACACATAACACCAATATGGTTATGGGGAAACCCAAATAGGTAAAAACCCCGATGGGAATTGACACCCACTAATATTTTGTACTAGTGTTTTATGATCCTTGTTAGAAGATCCTTAACCCTGTTAGGAGTTGCTTTACAATATGTTTAGTACAGTGACCTTGTTAAGGGTTAGACCCTATTAGGAGTCTTTTTCAATAACCCTATTAGGGGTGTGGACACACTGTCCTAGAGCTCACTGCTCAAGTAGTGAAGGCTACAACCTTCTGATCTCAGATACACACTATATCTGTTGGATGAACTGTCACTGTGACACTTCTTATCTGATCAATTCCTTTGATGCGCTGATGCTTTTACCTCTTGCAAAGCTCTAATACATCTTATCAGCTCTTCACACACTTCTTCTCTACTTATCTCAACTCTATAAAAACTCTCATACCAATTACAATGGGCACATCTCATATTTATATGCGCATACAAAACAATTAACTAGGTCGGCCCTTTAACCGATTACATACAACGCTTCCAATTGAATTGGCTCAAGTGTGTTTACAAAAAAAGTGAATTACATGTCTACAACCTAGTTACAATAGGTGCATAGCCTTTACAACATATAAATATAACTGATAACCAAAATACTAATAGTCAGCTGCTTGTACTATTCTTCTCTGGCATTCACTGATTGTGTCACTTCAACTACCTGTAACTTTGTCATACCTGCATATTTGATCATGCACTCATAGACTAAGCATGAGTACACTCAAACCAAATTATCTTCTAGTGCACATACCATAACTCAGTCATACACATGTGCGTTGATGCTCTGAACTGCTGGTGCTTTGCTTACTATCCAGTCTTATACACTTAGCCAATTTCTGATCTTCTCATCAAGTGCGCTGACTCCAAAACATCATATGACTTTGTTGCCATAATGAAAACACTATATTAAGTCATATACACTAGTATAGTCAACTTCCCAACACTTGCTAATATTCTCTTTGTCCCTTTCCATGTCTCCTACAATATCCTTAAAGGTGAATATTTTACTATAAAAAGAGGAAAATTCTGTAAGAATGTCCTCCCGATTTATGGGTTCCCTCCCATATTCCCAAATACACTCAATCCTCATTTTGGCCTCCTTATATTTGAGGATAAAAAATAAGTACTTAGACCCTCTATTCTTGTGACTTTCCCAATTAAGCTTTGCCATTGTCTGAGCTCCCTGAATTTTCACATTCTATCACTTCCTAAGGGAGTCCCCGACCTAAGATAAGACCTCCTTATCCTCTATACAAGTAGGATTTTTTTGCAAACAATCTTCAACAAGGATGATATTTTTGTGCAAATTAGTTTCTAATCTCCTATTTTCTTTATCCCTCTTTATTTCCATTACTTGGAACATGGGTTTTCAACTATTGGCCTTTTGATTCAAATTCTCAATAGCATCGCCATGATTAACTATCCAATTCTTGTATAATTTAATGATGTTGATAGAACTTCCCCCATCCTCCTCATTTAAAAGGTTTATGTTTAGAGAAAAAGAATCAGTTCTAATCATAGGGCTTGAGGTATTACCAATGTGGTAGATTCTCCCAGTAATGGGATGATGATCAGATAATGTGTATGGAATAACTTGGATTTCTAATTTTTTGTTTCCTTTTTTGAAACTAAATATATCTTTATTAGCGTAGAACATGTTCAGCCTTCTAAAAATCCTCTTATCCACTTATTGGAAATTGGACCAAGTATACCATATGCCTTTGTAAGTAGATTTTTTTCCTAATAGAGGGTCATATAATCTATGTTTATTCTACATTCTAAACTAGTAAAACTTTTCAATGTCTTTCCATTCAAATTTTTACCCTCCTATTTTATCATGTTCTCATTCCACCATATTAAAGTCCCCACCAAGGATCCATGGTATGTCATCCAACTAGAACATCCAGTTCTAAAAATCAATCCTCTATGTAATCATTAGCCGTATATTTTGAGCATATCCCCACTTCCTCTCCATTAAGATTAATAGTAATCCAAACTATTATTTGAAAGGGTACCCATCTTGATACAAGATTACTCTATTTGGGCCCTACTAGAATAGAAAACCCACCCTTACCCCTTTGATGACTAGTGGAGAAATAGTTAGCATCTTTCCAAATACACTTCATCTTAATATCAAGGTTGAATCTCATATTTTTGGTTTCGTGGACTAGGAGAAAATAGATGTCTTTGTTCATCAACATAAACCTTTTTATTATGTATTTCCTGTCTAAGAACTCAAGTCCCCTAACATTCCAACAAGCAAATTTGAAGTCCATAGGAAATTTCAGGGATTGGTATCAATGGGAGCCTTAAAAATTTTGTATAAGCTTGGAAGCTTCTTTCTGGGATGCTTAGGATCTCTTTTAATAGAGGTTGACCTAATTGGTCCACCCCTTTTTTTCTTGGTTGTAGAATCTTTATTTTGAGTAGAATCACAAGTTTGGCTTATTGATTCACTATTTTCCTTAACTTTCTTTACTCTCAACTTCCTCCTCTTTTTGTGAGCCCCAAATACAAACATTTTAGGCTCTTCATGCCTCCTTTTATATGAGACAATATCTAGTTCCTTGATTTCTCCATCTTTCACCTCTTCTATGGTTAGATGCATTAGAGATTCTCCATCATCTCCTATCTTATGAGTGGGAATGTTGTCCTGAAGGATAGGTTCAAGAAATCTTATAGAGTCTTGGTATAGTTTGGGGGTGGTGGGGTAATAGGCATAACCACCACATAATAGTTATTTGAATTATCATCACATTCATAGGCTAGTTTAATGGTGTCAAGGCTATCTTTCTTCACAAAGGTCTCTGTAGAATCTGTAGAGTGATTCACCTTACTCCTTGACTCCTTTAAAACTTGGTTAGTATTTGGGGAACCATCATTCAATCTAAAATTCCCATTCACAAGGGGGGGGGGGAGTGTGGAGAGGGTCTCTTTATTGTAATGATTTCCATTATCCTAAGGAGTCTTATTAGAAAGTCCAATCTTGGAACTACGAGATCCTTTTCCTCTTGGTTCAGATAGCCTTCTAATTATTTCTAAGGAAATATGTTGATCATTTTTAGTCATGTTTTTAGGATGAGGAGTCAAGTGGTGAAGCCCAAAGTTTAAGGTATTGACATTAGGGAAGTCCATGAGTTCAGGAGGGACACTGTTATTACTGGGGTTAGAAAAATAGGGTTTCTTTTTTAAGGCATCATTAAGCGTGTCTAGAGATTTAACCAAGGATGGAATGCTAACTTGGATTTGATTCCCTATCTTATTAATGAGTTCACCCTTAGGGTTACAAGATACTAGTAATTTATCTACTTGGATAGGGAAAGACAGGTTTGAAGAGGGTTCACTGGTTGCAATAGAGTGAGGTTTGGCCTTATTTTTTTGTAGAGGGCAATTTTGTCTCACATGTCCCTCCATCCCACACATAAAGTAGGAATTTATACAAGCAAGAAACATAATAGGGCACAACACCATTTGGTCATCCAAATCAAGCATAACTTCACTAGGTATATTAAGCCTAAGGTTAATGGAAATCAAAACCCTAGCATCCATGTGTGAGAGCAGAGTATCTAATTTATCTATTTGAATCACATTGCTAATTGGTTCTAATGCCCAAGGGATTAAAATTCAAATAATAGGAGGGATATTCCCGATAGTTAACCACCTATGGAAAGAGAGTGCAATAATATCATCTTGAATGGCTTCAAGAGTCCAAGAAATGGCTTCGAAACATCAAGCCCCAAATTTTCAAAATTGCCTCTTGATAATTTATTTTTGGCTCTTAGGTTTAGAGAAAAATAATTTGAAAGCCCTTTTTATAATTGTATTGTCTTAAAATGGAAGCACTTCCATGTTAAGAATGTTTAGCCCTTTGAGTAAGTGGTTTGGGGTCATGTTGAACACCTTGAATAGGTATTTAACTTGGATCTAGCTTTTTCCCCTGTTCTGCCTCATTTTCCACTTCTTGATGACATAATTATGGCATCCTGAATTGCAAAAACCTAAGATTCTTGACCTCAGGATGAAGGTCGACCTCTTAGGTCAAGGTGGACCTCGACTTTTGACCTAGGTCAAGGATGACCCTCGACCCTGACCTAGGTCAAGGTCGACCTCAACCCTGACCCTAGGGTCCGGGATCATCGGGGTTAGCTTCCAGTTTCGGGTCTTCATCAAAATATTATATTTTCCCTCTTCGGGGCCACTATTTCTCAGATTAAGTGTCAAATTCTCAAATTAATATTTGAGGTGGACCTTTCTCAATATTTGTATAGGAATCTTAATTTATTATTGGAGATTAGCCTTTCTTGAGTTTTGTGCCTAATGCTCAAATTAACTTTGGGGTTGGACTTACCTTAAATTTTGTGAAAAGGCTCTTAAATAATTATTTTTATTCTATATTAAGGGTGGTCCCCTTCTAGAGTTTTGTGTGAAGACTTTAATTTAATTTCCTCTCCATGTGCACCTCTCTAGAGTTTTGTGCCATGGGCCCTTAATTATTATTTTCTATGTTGGCTTCTCTAGGGGTTTTGTGCCCTAAATCTCTATAAAAGGAGGCCTTCCTCTCTCATTTTCTCTATCCATTATCAAGAGAAAGATCTCTCCATCAAGTTTGGAAATCAAGTTTTCAAGCATTCAAGCATTCAAGCATTTAATTCATCAAGGAGATCCATTGTTAGCCATTGAAGGATTCAATCTCTATGGAGCCCTCTTGTTGAAGATTTCTCTAGATCCATTCAAGCCTCTTCCTATTCCAAGATCCATTCAAGATTGGTGTTGAAGACCTAAAGAAAATTGATTGGAGACATCCTACATTTGATTCTATAAGGTACAGGTGTAGGACAATGAAATAAAGTGTAGATCTAGATACCCTTTTCGCCAAACTTTTAGGATCCGCGAACAAAATTTTCGTCGGAGCTGTGGGGGGCAGGATTGTACCCCAGGGTAAGACCTTGCCCCGCTACCTAGGTCAAGGATGACCTACCTCAGATCGGGAAAAATATTTCAAGGTTTTGTAGATCTCATAGTTTTAGTTCAAGAATGTGAAAATCAACAGTTTCTTAAATTGTTTGACATGGTTTTTAGCCGATTCTTTTTCGGAGGTAAGTACCTTTATTTCTTCATTTCAATATTAGTTATCTATATTTACTTTCCATATCAATACAATTTCATGTATGTATAAAATATTGGCTTTGGGGTCTCTTTTATGTGCAAACCATTATTCTAGGACCCCATCCATATTTTATCTTATACAATAACATATGGCAGTAGGAGAAATAAAACCCTAGTTTAGTTCCACACACATTGTCCATCTACTCATTTAAGAAATCACAAGATGGAATCCTAGAAAGGTCTTGAGTAGCAAGAAAAATTGCATATTTCTTTATCCTAGACTTCTTTTCATCTATTGTTAAAGCCATTTGAAAATTATGTTTAATGATGCAGGTAGAGAAACCCTATACCTCCATCATTGGTCACAAATGAGTGAGATATCTTTGTCTTCTCC